>ONZH01018661.1:0-47316 GCA_900303285.1 Rhinella marina | reverse complement strand
GGACTCACTTTTGAAAGAAGGCCATGATCAATGTATATTGAAGAAAAAAGAATATGAATATCTAAAAGTCAAATTCCCAATGATTCCCGTGATATACCCACTCCCAGAGATCCATAAAAGCCTCGATGATCCACCTGGGAGGCCCATTGTGTCCAGGATTAATTCCCTGACCAGTAGGCTCACTGAATATATTGACTTCTTCTTACAAAAATATGTAGTTAAATCGCCTTCTTATTTGAAGGATACGGGGAGTGTCATTGATGTTGTAGAAAAAATGGGACCTGTGGATGATAATATATGGTTTACACCATCATCCCAAAATACCTAGAAATAAAAGCGGTAGAATTAGAGCTGAAAAATGATCTATTGATGGAGAATTTATTACCAGATGTCTAGACTTTTATTTGAGTCAACTATTTTTGGTTTAAAGATGTTTTTTATTTGCAACAGACTGGGATGGCGGTGGGGGCGAAATTCGCCCCCAGTTTTGCTAATTTGTTCATGCCGATGTGGGAAATGGAGAACATAGTGCCAGTATTGGGTAAAACACAAGAAGGGGGTGAACTAACCCTCTGGAAGCGTTTTATAGACGATTGTCTATTAACGTGGAGAGGGAGCAGTGAAGGTTTGGTGAACGTCATCTCCACAATAAATAATAACAGCTGGAACTTATGTTTTACCAGTACGATAAGTCAAAGTTCAGTAGATTTCCTAGATTTGACTTTATATATTGAGAATGGTGTAATTAAAACTAAAATATTTTTTTAAAAAAAAGATGTCAACGCCTATATCGATACGAGTAGCTGCCACTACAGCCCGTGGCTATAAAATGTTCCAAAAGGGCAGTTGCAGAGGATCTATCACAACTGCTCCGATGCAGAAAAATATAGAGAACAAAGTAAGATAATACAAAATAGATTTGTGGAAAAAGGGGTATGACAAAAAAAAACACTCGAAAAAGTAAGCAATGAGGTAGCAAAATTTGAAAAGAATAAGAACAAAGGTGTGATTCCAAAAGAGCGGAAAGAAAATATAGAACAATTCAGATTTGCTTTCCTTACTGAATATAATATGTGTGCAGAAAATAAAAAAAATAATGCCCTTTGGAAAAACTGGTCAGTATTAAAAAATGATCCAGTTTTAGGGACGATAATTCCTGAAAAGCCAGGGGTGATATTTAAGAAGGCACCTAATTTAAAAAAACCACCTGGTTCATAGTTGTATTCCTGTGAAAGTAGAAAAGACTAATAAGAGTAAATTCACGTGGTGCGTTTTTTTAACCTTGCAAAAACCACAAGAGAGAAAATATGAAGACTCATGTGCAAGAAATAACCTCTAAAAACAATAAAGTCTTTCAAGTTAGGGGAGAGATCACGTGCGAGCATGTGGGGGTCATCTACGTGTTGGGAGTGCCTTGCGGCCTCCAATACGTGGGTTGAACCCTGAGAAAACTTAAAACAAGAGTACAGGAACATATCAGAAATATAAAGAAACTACTAGAGACACATAGCGTTTCAGCACATTTGTTGAAGGAACATAAGAAGGACCCTAGGGTTTTAAAATTCCCTTGAATTGAAAAGGTGAACCAGAATTGGAGAGGAGGGGATCCAGTAGCAAAAATCAATACATGTGAAGTAGAGTGGATCTATAGGTTAGAGACTTTGCAACCAGGTGGTTTAAATATTGAGTTTGATCTAAAACCGTGTTTAGTTAAATAGAGATGGAAAATAGCGAGAGCAAGATGAGGTTTTCGGGGCATATACATCCTAGCAGATTTAGTTTAAACAGATACTCTTGGTGACTTAGACCTCCTTAAGCCAAAATAATAACATAGGCTATGTGGTAGCAATAGGCTTGGGGTTTATACTGTGAAGGTAGACCGGCTGAAATACTGAATTTTCCCCTCACAGTTTGATGTCATTTGTATATACATGTATTCAATTCTATTGACCCTTACAAATATATGTATATAATATATATATATATATATATATAATCAGCTTTGCAAGTACTTATGCAGCTGTGCAGCGTGTCTAAGATGGAGCTTATATCCTGGTACATTCTGGTACAGGTTCGACCCCCCTCTCCAGGACCCTGCGGTGGATTAATCATGATATGTGACTAGAAGAACAAAAGAATGTGTGTTTAATGCTTATCAGCTTGCTGGGGAAACGAAACTCCCTGCCTTTTCTACTGTGTGTATATGCTTTTGTAATAAACAGAGTCAGCCCAGAATACCTCAGCGCCTGAATGTGTAGGGAGAATCCAAACTGACATTTGTGTCCGTCTTGAGATCCTACCGCGTGCACACACGTTCTCCTAATTTGGACAACTTAACCTGACCTCCTGAGGACCACTTGAGTCCCCCTTAACAATACGATTAGTACTTTCAGTCACATGGTAGGAGAAAAATATATGAATAAGTTAGCTAATAACCGCAGAAATTTAATATAGACTGGACGTATGTCTATCTGTTACTAATGATACAAAGGTTTTCAAAATGTCAATTTCTGTGTTAACTAAGGTTCTAGCCTGATGCAAGTTCTCCTAGTTGCGGGAATAAAGCAGCGTAAAATATGAATGAGGCTTGTAGTAACCGCTGATTGGTCCCTTGCGGTCACGTGATCGGAACACTTCTATGAATGAATCCACATAGTAAGAGCTGAATGGTTGTTTCTGATCACGTGATCGGGTGGAAAGAGATACCAGGAGTTTTAAATGAGTTTTTAGTTTTTGTTTTATTGTATAGACTGATAGGTTACTACTAGAGATGAGCGAGCACTAAAATGCTCGGGTGCTCGTTATTCGAGTCGAACTTTTCCCGATGCTCGGGTGCTCATTTCGAGTAACGAACCCCATTGAAGTCAATGGGAGACTCGAGCATTTTTGCAGGGGACCAAGACTCTGCCTAGGGAAGGCTGGGTGAAAACCTGGAAACCTCAGAAAATGATGGAAACACCACGGAAATGGACAGGAAACAGCAGGGGCAGCATGCATGGATGCCTCTGAGGCTGCCTAATCCCACCATTACCCCAAATTCTCCTGCAACAGCCTGGTGGTTACCCTCATGGCAATTGTGCTCACCCAGACCCAGAAAGGTGAGGCACATGGCCATCACATGTTAGGGAAGCACCCAACTAGGTGCAACGAAGGTCCATCGCCGCCTGCAGGTGACACCACTGCTCATGTTGGCACTGCTGTGCTATCCCCCGCCCCACGACGCAGGCATAAGCCTGACACATCATGGTGACAGCGTAGTGACACCAAGTGACCAAGTTAGATTGAGGTAGCAGTCAAATGTCTGTAGGTGAGCCTCCCAAAAATTTGTTTTGGAGTGTCCGAAGTTGACCCTCCTAAAAAATTGTTTAGGAGTGTCTGTAGTTGAGCCTTCTGTAAATTTTTTTTTTTGTTTTTCCTGTTATTAGTTTATGTACAACCCATGGCTGGCATGGTGGGAATATATAGGTTTTGCGTCACAGACGGTCCACTGCACAGTTACATTTTCTTCATCATTGTCAATTACTTGTTCACCAACTGTTGTCTGGCAATGATAAAGGGGAAGGTGAATCCACTGCCGAAGAAAAGTGTCATCCTCCTACAATTCTACACTTGCTCTCAATTGAAAAGGGGATGTTCTTGCCGTGGCCTTCCTCATAGTGGCCGCTTCTGCGGACGACAGAGGTGGTGTACCTACTGACAGCCTGACCGAACACGATGGCAGACGGGGAGACACTCCCTCATGTAAAATTGTTTAGGAGTGTCTGTAGTTGACCCTTCTGTAAAATATTTTTTTGTTTTTCCTGTTATTAGTTTATGTACAACCCATGGCTGGCATGGTGGGAATATATAGGGAAGCACCCAACTAAGTGCAACGAAGGTCCATCACCCATGCCCATGCTGGCACTGCTCTCCTATCCTCAGCCACACGATGCAGGCATAAGCCTGACACAGCATGGCGGTGACACCAACAAGTGACCAAGTTAGATGAGGTAGCAGGTGAGCCACCCAAAAATTTAGCCTGACGCAGCATGGCGGTGACAACAGAGTGACCGAGTTAGACTGAGGTAGCAGGAGGTGAAGCACAGATGGTAATTCGAAGGTGGAGGAGGAGGGGTTGGAGAAAGTGGCATAGTAATTCTGACAAACCGTGAACGAGGTAGGCCCCGCAATCCTCCAAGTGGGCAGTACATGAGCGGCCCCAGGGTCAGACTCGGTCAGAGTATGTGAAATGCTCAGGGTGGCCGAACGCCGGGCTCGACGGCGGACCCGTTTCGGGTTATCGATTGTCGAAATGTTGGCTTACATCAAGTTTAGTATCTGTTCTTATCAGTTGCTGTGGCTGTTGGTGGTAAAGTGGTGAGCATAGCTGCTTCCCAAGCAGTTGACCCAGGTTCGATTCCCGTCAATCGCAGGAGGCAATTAAAAGAAGAACCAAAAAAAAATCAGTACAATATCTAATATGTCCCCTACCCGGGTAAATTGTTTGGAGAGAGGGCCTGTAGGTGGGGGGCAGGCTGTGGGGGGAAGGAGATTGAGCTGGAAGAGCCAGAGGAGTGCCCCCTTGGCTAGCGTGTGTGGTGGTGACAACAGTCGGATGGAGTTCGAATGACGACGCAGGACCCCAACTTAAAAATTTAGCATTAACCGGTACAGTTGTCAACTATGAGATTGATCAAGTGTGGCATGTGTTCAATGTATTCTTCTCAGTTTAATACCGTATATGGCACCTATCCGGAAAAATAGTTTGGAGAGAGAGAAAGACAGGAAAAAGACGTATTTTTAAAAGTGACATTCAGTATAGATCAGTTAAAGAGAAAGAAAGGATTTTATGAAATGGATTTGTATCACTGAGAGCAAAAGAACCTATTTTATTACGTGACGTGCAGTATAGATCACTTGGAGATAAAAAGGGGAATGTGCAGACTTGGGCTGCTATAGTGCAAACCACTATGGTGGTGACAATAGAGTGAGCGAGTGACACTGCGGGAGCAGGCGAACCACATAAACATTTTTCGTGGCCCTGTATGGCGGCGGTGACAACAGAGTGACTGAGTTAGTATGCGGTAGCTGGTGAAGCACCCAAAAATTTAGCCTGACACAGCATGGCAGTTACACCACCAATGATTTTGTCCGACTGAGAATGCTGTGAAATGGCTTTTGTTGAGCCTCCAAAAATTTTTTTCTTTTCGGAGTACATAAAGTCTACCCTCAGCAAAAACTACTTGCGCCTCCTGAAAAATTGTTTTGGACTGTCTGTTTGACGCTCCTGAAACACTGTTTTACACTGTCTGTAGCTGACACTGTGGAAAAATTGTTTGGAGAGAGGGCCTGTAGGTGGACCTCCGGAAAAATTGTTTGGAGAGAGGGCCTGTAGGTGGCCCTCCGCAAAAATTGTTTGGAGAGAGGGCCTTTAGGTGGCCCTCCGGAAAAATTGTTTGGAGAGAGGGCCTGTAGGTGGTCCTCTGGAAAAATTGTTTGGAGAGAGGGCCTGTAGGTGGACCTCCGGAAAAATTGTTTGGAGACAGGGCCTGTAGGTGGACCTCCGGAAATATTGTTTGAAGAGAGGGCCTGTAGGGGGCCCTCCTGAAAAATTGTGGTAAAAGACTGCCAGTTGGACCTCTAAAATATGGCGTTTTTTTGGTCAGCGTTAGGCAAAGACGACAAGGAGGAGTAGGAGGAGTAGAGAAGAGGAATCGGATACATAAGTAATGTAAATCTTTAGCTGCTTTCCCCCGGAGGAGATTTGAATTCCGGTGAAATCCAGGTTTTGTTCATTTTAATAAGCGTCAGCCTGTCAGCGCTGTCAGTTGACAGGCGTGTACGCTTATCGGTGATGACGCCACCAGCTGCACTGAATACCCGCTCTGACAGCACGCTAGCGGCAGGGCAGGCCAGCACCTCCAAGGCGTACAGCGCCAGTTCAGGCCACGTGTCCAGCTTTGAAACCCAGTAGTTGTATGGAGCAGAGTGATCGGTCCGGACGTTGGTATGGTCAGCTAGGTACTCCCTCACCATCTTTCTGTACAGCTCCCCCCTACTCTGCCTAGACTGGGGACAGGTGACAGTGTCTTGCTGGGGTGACATAAAACTGGCAAAGGCCTTGGAGAGCGTTCCCCTGCCAGTGCTGGACAAGCTGCCTGCTCGCCTCCTCTCCCCTGCTACTTAGCCCACAGAACCATGCCCTCTGCTGCTAGTGGCGTCAGATGGGAAGGATTGTTTCAGCTTGTGCACCAGGGCCTGTTGATATTGATTCACTCTCATACTCCTTTCCTCTACAGGGATGAGAGTGGAAAGGTTCTGCTTGTACCGTGGGTCCAGGAGAGTGAACACCCAGTAATCAGTGTTTGAAAAAATGCTTCTAACACCAGGGTCATGGGATAGGCAGCCTAACATGAAGTCTGCCATGTGCGCCAGAGTTCCAACATGCGAGAATTCCCTCTCCTCACTGGCCTGACTCTCCATTTCCTCCTCCTCCTCCTCCAAGTCCTCCTCTTCAGCCCATACACGCTCAAGAGTTAAGAAGGACTGAGCACTGGTACCCTCTTCTGTCTTGCCGACATTCTCCTCCTCTTCCTCCCCCTCCTCCGATACGCGCTGAGAAACAGACCGGAGGGTGCTCTGGCTATCAAGCGACGTATCTTCCTCCACCGTCTCTTGTGACAAGCGCAAAGCATCCGACTTCATGCTGAGCAGTGAGTTTTTCAACAGGCAAAGCAGTGGGATGGTGAGGCTGATAATGGCGGCATCGCCGCTGACCATCTGTGTTGACTCCTCAAAGTTGCTCAACACCTGGCAGATATCAGAAATCCACGTCCACTCCTCATTGTAGACTTGAGGAATCTGACTGACCTGACTACCAGTTCTGGTGGAAGTTGACATCTGGCAGTCTACAATCGCTCTGCGATGCTGGTAAACTCTGGATAACATGTTTAATGTCCAATTCCATCTTGTGGGCACGTCGCACAACAGTCGGTGAGCGGGCAGTTGTAGGCGGCGCTCTGCTGCCCTGAGAGTGGCAGCATCTGTGGTTGATTGCGGAAATGCGCACAGATGCGGCGCACCTTGGTGAGCAAATCAGACAGATTGGGGTATGTCTTGAGGAACCGCTGAACTATTAGATTGAAGACGTGGGCCAGGCATGGCACATGTGTCAGTCTGCCGAGTTGCAGAGCCGCCACCAGGTTACGCCCGTTGTCACACACAACCATGCCTGGCTTGAGGTTCAGCGGTGCCAGCCACAGATCGGTCTGCGCCGTGATGCCCTGTAACAGCTCTTGGGCGGTGTGCCTTTTGTCACCTAAGCTCAGCAGTTTGAGCACAGCCTGCTGGCGCTTACCCACGGCACTGCTGCAGCGCCTAGAGCTACCGACTGAAGGCGCCGTGCCCACGGATGGTAATTCGGTGGAGGAGGAGGAGGGGTCGGAGGAGGAGGCATAGTACGTCTGAGAGACCGTTACCGAGGTAGGCCCGCAATCCTCGGTGTGGGCAGTACATGAGCAGCCCCAGGGTCAGACTCGGTCCCAGCCTCCACCAAGTTAACCCAATGTGCCGTCAGTGAGATATAGTGTCCCTGCCCGGAAGCACTTGTCCACGTGTCCGTGGTTAGGTGGACCTTCTCAGAAACAGCGTTGGTCAGGGCACGGATGATGTTCTGTGACACGTGCTGGTGTAGGGCCTTGGTTCCATTGAGTGGGGTGTTTAGCACTCATATGCCTACGCATGCTGGTGGTGGTTAGGCTAGTAGTGGTGGCACCCCTGCTGATCCTGGTGTGGCACAGGTTGCACACCACAGTCCGTCGGTCACCCTCACTTTCTTTAAAGAACCTCCAGACTTGCGAACATTTAGGCCTCGCCACGGGAGCTTCACTACGTGAAACAGTTGCTGCTGATGCACCAGCTCTGGCCCTGCTTCTCCCTCTGGCCACACCACTGCCTCTTCCAACCTGTTCTGGTGCAGCACTCGCCTCCGCCTCAGAAGCACTGTCTTCACTCGGCTTATCAACCCAGCTTGGGTCAGTCACCTCGTCATCCTCCGATTCCTCAGTCTG
This sequence comes from Rhinella marina, assembly GCA_900303285.1. NCBI lineage: Eukaryota > Metazoa > Chordata > Amphibia > Anura > Bufonidae > Rhinella > Rhinella marina. Next base: position 39,268 of record ONZH01018661.1, on the reverse strand, counting down.
CTCCCCCCTCGGACTTCCTGCCCTGACAAATACTTCACCACTGTCTGACAACTGTGTCTCCTCATCGTCCGAAACCTCTTTACAAACTTCCTCCACTAAGTCAACATTGTCATCATCATCATCATCACCCACAGACTGCGACAGTTGGAAAACTTGGGCATCGGGAACGAGGTCAGCAGCAATCTGAGAAGTGGTTTGTGACTCTGGGAAGGGTCCAGAAAACAGTTCCTGAGAGTATGCCGGATCGCATTCCAAATTTTCCTGGGAGGGGACAGACTGGGGGGAAGGAGGTTGAGGTGGAGGAGCCAGAGGAGTGCTCCCTTGGGTAACGTGGGTGGACTGCGTGGAAGACTGACTGGTTGACCAATTACTTGAAGCATTGTCCGCAATCCACGACATCACCTGTTCGCACTGTTGTGGTTTCAACGGTCCTCTACCACGTGTCCCTGTAAGTTGAGACATGAAGCTAGGGAGTGTAGCTCTGCTGCGTTCCCCAACTCCCTCATCAGCAGGTACTGTCTCACCCTGCCCAGGACCACGGCCTCTGCCCCCTGCAGTAAATGAATGCCCATGCCCACGCCCTCGTCCCTTAGCCCTGGGGTTCAACATTTTCTGTATATAAGTGTAAATAAATAAGTGTAAATAAAATAAATGGGCCTGCTGTACTGAAACCCACAAACTTGTTCAATCTGAACAAGAAAATATATAGGTGGATAAGTTAGAGCAAAATTACGTATGTTATTACGTACCGTGCAGTATGGAGCAATTACACGGAAACTATTAGATTAAGCAGACTTGGTCTGCTTAATCGCAACCCAGAGAAATGTCGCACAGAGATTTTTGTAATGTAGCTGTATCAGTGAGAGCAAAAGACCTTATTTACTGACGTGACGTACAGAATGGGTCACCTGGACAGAAAATACGGATTGTGGTGACTGAACAGCTGAACTGTGACACACAGAATGGTTACACACAGCTGTGTGAAATGGATTTGTATCACTGAGATAAAACAGCAAAAAAACTATTTTTTTATATATTTTTTTTTTATATCTTTTTTTTTTTTTTTAACGTGACGTGCAGAAACTATCAGAGAGCAAACTCAGGCCCTGCTGACGGTGGCTATTTTGACTGCAACCCAGACAAATGTCGCACAGAGATTTTTGTAATGTAGCTGTATAAGTGAAAGCAAAAGACCGTATTTGATTACGTGACGTACAGTATGGGTCACCTGGACAGAAAATACGGATTGTGCTGACTGGACAGCTGAACTGTGACACACAGAATGGTTACACACAGCTGTGTGAAATGGATTTGTATCACTGAGATAAAACAACAAAAAAAACTATTTTTTTATATATATTTTTTTATATTTTTTTTTAATTTTTTTTAATTTTTTTAACGTGACGTGCAGAAACTATCAGAGAGCAAACTCAGCCCCTGCTGACGGTGGCTATTTTGACTGCAACCCAGACAAATGTCGCACAGAGATTTTTGTAATGTAGCTGTATAAGTGAAAGCAAAAGACCTTTTTTTTACTGACGTGACGTACAGAATGGGTCACCTGGACAGAAAATACGGATTGTGCTGACTGAACAGCTGAACTGTGACACACAGAATGTTTACACACAGCTGTGTGAAATGGATTTGTATCACAGAGATAAAACAACAAAAAAACTATTTTTTTATATATATATTTTTTTTATATATATATATTTTTTTTAACGTGACGTGCAGAAACTATCATAGAGCAAACTCAGCCCATGCTGACGGTGGCTATTTTGACTGCAACCCAGACAAATGTCGCACAGAGATTTTTGTAATGTAGCTGTTTCAGTGAGAGCAAAAGACCTTTTTTACTGACGTGACGTACAGAATGGGTCACCTGGACAGAAAATACGGATTGTGCTGACTGAACAGCTGAACTGTGACACACAGAATGTTTACACACAGCTGTGTGAAATGGATTTGTATCACAGAGATAAAACAACAAAAAAACTATTTTTTTATATATTTTTTTTTTTATATTTTTTTTTATATATATATTTTTTTAACGTGACGTGCAGAAACTATCAGAGAGCAAACTCAGCCCCTGCTGACTGTGGCTATTTTGACTGCAACCCAGACAAATGTCGCACAGAGATTTTTGTAATGTAGCTGTATAAGTGAAAGCAAAAGACCGTATTTGATTACGTGACGTACAGTATGGGTCACCTGGACAGAAAATACGGATTGTGCTGACTGGACAGCTGAACTGTGACACACAGAATGGTTACACACAGCTGTGTGAAATGGATTTGTATCACTGAGATAAAACAACAAAAAAACTATTTTTTATATATATTTTTTTATATTTTTTTTAATTTTTTTTAATTTTTTTAACGTGACGTGCAGAAACTATCAGAGAGCAAACTCAGCCCCTGCTGACGGTGGCTATTTTGACTGCAACCCAGACAAATGTCGCACAGAGATTTTTGTAATGTAGCTGTATAAGTGAAAGCAAAAGACCTTTTTTTTACTGACGTGACGTACAGAATGGGTCACCTGGACAGAAAATACGGATTGTGCTGACTGAACAGCTGAACTGTGACACACAGAATGGTTAGCACCCAGCTGTGTGAAATGGATTTGTATCACTGAGATAAAACAAAAAAAAACTTATTTTTTTTATATATATATTTTTTTATATATATATATTTTTTTTAACGTGACGTGCAGAAACATCATAGAGCAAAACTCAGCCGCATGTGACGGTCGAGGCTATTTGACTGCAACCCAGGCAAATGTTCGCACAGTAGATTTTTGTAATGTAGCTGTTTCAGTGAGAGCAAAACCTTTTTTAACTGACAGTGACCGTACAGAATGGGTCACCTGGCAGAAAATACGGTTGTGGCTGAACTGAACAGCTGAACTGTGACACATTCAGAATGTTTTAACACAGCTGTGTGAAATGGATTTGTATCACAGAGATAAAACAACAAAAAACTATTTTTTTATATATTTTTTTTTTTATATTTTTTTTTATATATATATTTTTTTAACGTGACGTGCAGAAACTATCAGAGAGCAAACTCAGCCCCTGCTGACTGTGGCTATTTTGACTGCAACCCAGACAAATGTCGCACAGAGATCTTTGTAATGTAGCTGTATCAGTGAAAGCAAAAGACCGTATTTGATTACGTGACGTACAGTATGGATCACCTGGACAGAAAATACGGATTGTGGTTTGTGGTGAGTGGACAGCTGAACTGTGAAACACAGAATGGTTCCACACTGCTGTATGAAATGGATTTGTATTACTGAGATAAAACAATAACAAAAAAAAGTGTTATATATGGCGATAGCTGCACTACTAGTGCCAGCCAGCAAGCCCAGCCAGGAGACAAAAAAAAATGTCTTGTAGCCCTTAGAAGGGCTGTTGGGTTCTTTTGAGATCACTCCTGCCTAACAAAGAACTAAATGCAGGCCCTAACACTCTCCCTGAAACGCAGCAGCTCTGTCCCTAACGACATCCAGACAGCATCTGAGCCGAGCACCGCGGGCAGTCACTAGTATATTCCAGGTTCACCTGATCAGGCCAGCCAACCCCTGCTATCGACATGTAAGGGCCCCACGTGATGCTGGGTGTACCGCAGAGTCTCCTGGCTTGTGATTGGCTGAGTTTATAGGGGCCAAAAATGCACAATGCGGAAGATGCCATTTTTTCGAGCATGGCGAGATACTCGTCCGAGCAGCGAGCACTTACGAATACCATAATACTCAAACAAGCACTAAGCTCGGACGAGCATGCTCGCTCATCTGTAGTTACTACAGCTCTAATGGAGTATATTGTTGACTATAAGAAACAATAGGAGGACAAATAAATCATTAAGAGAGACCATCAAAATAACGTAGTTTGTGAATAGGTTCTACTGTGAAGTGATATTACATGTGAATACTGTGATTGCTGTTTAAGTGCTTTATTTCTATAGATTTGTATAGTATATTTTATGTAAACTAAATTATAAAAAATGGATATTTTAAAGAAAGGACATTTTAAATCAATGAAGATGAGTATAAAAGGATATCCGGGGGAAGATGGAGCCAGAACCCCTGACAAAGCGAAACCCAGGTCGGGTGGAATACGCGGGAAGAGACGCTTATTCGGACGGATGTCCACTTTGGGGATGTGTTGTTGATGCGCTTTTAATGTTTTTACCCTTGTGACTTTATGAGTATAATAAACAGCTGAACATATCACTGTATTGAAGGTTCTTCACTATTGGTGTTCCTTCTTGACAGGTGCTTTTGGTCAGGAAGAGCGAATAACCATGCCGATATCGGTGTTTGGGCAATGTTGATATATTCGATTTTGACCTGTAGAGTGTAATCATCTTTGTATGGGAGCAGCACGGTTTCTTGCTATTTTACAGAGCTCAGTGAGGACAGTCAGAAGATACAGGCCAACACAGACTTGGAGGAGAGGTCCACTGCATCCTCCTTAGGCGTGCAATTGGCAATGATGACAGTTTGGTATGAGCACATGTTGCAAGTGGTCAGGGCAGAGGCGTAGCTAGATGCAGTGGCGTAGCTATAGGGGTCGCAGCGGTCGCAGTTGTGACCGGGCCCCTAAGCCAGGGGGGCCCCGAGGGCCCTCCTTGCCACTTGCAGGGCCGCACCGCCAATTAGCCAGGTGCGGCGCGGCCCTGCGCACAGATGGCGTCATCGCGCCGCCGGAGCCGTACAGCGTACATCGCATCGCTGCCGGCTCCATGGAAGTAAGTATTAGTGTTTATTTTTTTTATTGTAGCACGGACCGGAGCTCTATTGGGGGTACATGGGGGCATTTTTACTGGCACATGGGGGCATTTTACTGGAACTGGGGGCATTTTTACTGGCACATGGGGGCACTGGGGGCATTTTTACTGGCACATGGGGGCACTGGGGGCATTTTACTGGCACTGGGGGCATTTTTACTGGCACATGGGGGCACTGGGGGCATTTTTACTGGCACTGGGGGCATTTTTACTGGCACATGGGGGCACTGGGAGCATTTTACTGGCACTGGGGGCATTTTTTACTGGCACATGCGGGCACTGGGGGCATTTTACTGGTACATGGGGGCACTGGGGCATTTTTACTGGCACTGGGGGCATTTTTACTGGCACATGGGGCACTGGGGGCATTTTACTGGCATTGGGGGCATTATTACAAGCACTGGGGGCCATTTTTACTGGCACATGGGGGCACTGGGGGCATTTGTTACTGGCACTAGGGGCATTTCTTACTGGCACATGGCGCACTGGGGACATTTCTTACTGGCACTTGGGGCATTTCTTTATGGCATGGGGGCATTTTTACTGGCACTGAGGCATTTCTTACTGGCACATGGGGGCATTTCTTACTGGCACATGATTTTGGGGGGGAATCAATGGGGGGAACTTCTGGTGCATTATTGGGGCATTTCTTACTGGCACATAATTTGGGGGGCACCTATGGGTGGGGAGCACTTCTTACTGGCACATTATTGGGGTGAAATTTTGGGGGCACTTCTTACTGGCACATTGGAAGCATTATTACTTCTGGGGCACAGTGGGGACATTAGTACTGTTGGGAGCACTATTACTAACAAGTGCACTCTAGCAGAGAATTATTAGTTGGGACTTTGGGGGCACTATTACTGTGAGGGGCACTATTACTGTGGGGGCACTATTACTGTGGGGAGCACTATTACTGCGGGGGGCACTATTACTGTGGAGGGCACCCTGGCACAGTATCAGCGCAGTTATTTCTGGGGGACGTTATGCTGACACTATTACTGTCAGGGACACTTTTTGCTGGGCGCAGTTATTTTAGGACACTGTGTGCCAATAATTATTGAAGGGCACTATCTGTGTGGTACTAGTGGCACAGTACTGGGGGTGGTAGGATGATTTGTCCAGAAGACGGGAGGATGATGGAAAAGTAGTAAACTAAGATTTACTACCAGATGAGAAATGGCTGAAAAATGGCGTCTGGTCTGAAAGGAGAAGATGAGGAAAGAAAAGATCTACATCAGAGGAGATGTCACTGGATGTACGAGGTATGGGGCGCTGTATTAGGCTACATTCACACGAACATTGTGTTTTGCAGTCTGCAAATTGCGGATCCGCAAAAAAAGGATGATGTTCCGGATGGCATCCGTTTTTTTTGCAGATCCACTGTAACAATGCCTATCCTTGTCCGCAAATGGACAAAAATAGGAATGGACATACAGATGTGGACAGCACACACTGTTCATTTAAGTGAATGGGTCCACATCTGAGCCTCAAAATATGCAGATCGGAGGCTGAAAAAACAACTGTGGTGTGAATGTAGCCTTACCCTGTATGTTCTGTAGTGATATACGTAATGTTAGGAGGAAAAAGGTTAGGTTGAGAATTTGGCATGGGGGGGGGGTTCAGCAGAAAAGCTAGGTGCACCAGCGCTGGGGGGGACCCAAGCTGAACTCTTGCACCAGGGCCCATGAGCCTTTAGCTACGCCCCTGGCTAGAGGTTCAGCACAGGGGGGGTGAAACATACTTGAGAGGGGCCCCCACTAAGCAGCTTCCCAAACGCACGTTTCCAACTTCACAGGCACATACTACTAGTTGTGGTTAAAATATTGTATTAGAAAATGACTGTATAAACTGCTAGATCATCTATGCTGTTAAGTACAGTACAATAGACTTTCTACATACCCTAGTCTAAATACGCTACCACATAATGCAGTAAAATAAAGTAAAGTAATAGGAGTAAAAAACAAGGGGACTCCTATGTTAAAGGAAACCTGTCCCCAGTTTGTACATCACTAAACTAACAGTCCCCTCAAGCATTGTCTCTTTTATGTTAAAACTCGCTCGTTTACCTATTAAAAATCGTCTCCAAAGTCATATGCAAATGAGCTGAGAAGAGTCACTTTATGTATGAGATGAGTCATGCTAAGAGGATGGAGGGTCACTTTAGAGACCCTTATCATGGCCTCTATAGCCCAGAGAACCATATTTTTGGTTCCATTTTAAATACGAGCAGCTCAGATTTCAAATTATATCATGTGGATCTGTGCACTATAAAATCAGAGATACAGGCGGGAAACTGAGTTTTTATCTGCAGCTCTGGGACACTAGACACTAGCAGCCAGAAAGGATAAAATTGCGCGAGGGACAGGGAGGAGGAGTTACGTCACGGCGTGCTCAGGTCATCACGCGTGACAGACAGCTTAGGGCGGAAAAGTGAGCGGACGAAGGTGCAGTATGACGATGTGACAGAAGCTAAAGTTCACAGCATCATGCTGCAGCTCAGTCCGCTTGCTTTACACCACTGTTGTGAAGGTGTAGGAGAGCACTGTCAGACCTGGCAGAGAAGCGATTGGATAGAGGTGCGGCATGACGCTGTGACAGTAGATTAGTTCACAGCATCATGCTGCAGCTTTCCTGTTGCAACAGTGCTATCCTGCACCATCACTACAGCGGACGGAGGTGCGGACTGACTAGTTTTTAGTTTTAGTAGATCATGCCACTCTCTGTCTGCTCGCTTAACACCACTTGTCACAGTCAGCGGACGGAAGTGTGGCATGATCTACTAATCTATCGTCAGTCCGCTGTAGTAGAGAGGAGATCACTGTGGACGCAGCGTCATGCTCCTCCCAACCGCCTACTAACCCTTACGGTTCTCTCTGCAACAGCCTGGGACGTGGTCCCTCTCAACTGTGCAGGGCCGGACTGGGACTAAAAAGCAGCCCTGGCACAAACCCTCTGCCAGCCCACATAAAAATTGCCATTTTCACAACACTGGAGTATGTCAGTAAGGGTGGGTTCACACTGAAAGCATATGTGTTTTCATCAAAACGCATGCGCTTGGTTGATAGAAACATGTGTTTAGCGTTGTTAATCATTATCATTAATATTACAACGATAAACACGTTTCTATCAAGCAAACGCATACGTTTTTGTGAAAACGCATATGCTTTTAGTGTTGCGTTTTTTCCGATGCGTTTCAAAACGCATCACCAAAATGCAATGTGTGAACCCACCCTTAGGGTAAACTGACTGAGCTACATTTGCAATCAATTAGAAATACCTGGAGTGTGTGGTTTCACTGAACCCCTTTGTGTTTAAATATTAATTCTGTTACACCAAGAATATTGGGGTGAAGACACAAGACACAGGTCTGCTGCTGGTTTTCCACAGCTCAAATTGACATATTGTGGCTCCAAAACTCGCGGTGCAGGTCACTTTGTGCTGCGTTTTTTTTGCAGCATGATGATGCATCATAGAAGGTTAGCCACTGGGCATGTCCAAGACAGCTTATCGACTGTGAGTCCTGTTGGAATGCATCTTATAACAGCCATATATGAAATTCACCTTTTAGGATTAGGGCCAATTCACATTTTTTTGCATCAGTTATTTAAAATAAAACCAGCTGTGGTCGAACACACAGAACAGGTGCAAGTCTTTCCATTATACCTTATCTCTGTGTACTCTACACACCTGGTTTTGGTTAAAAAAACTGATGCATATAACTGATGGAAAAATGGAGATGTGAACTGGCCCTTAGCCTGCTATTGTGCCGGCATGTATTTACTATATTTCTACATAACTATCGCAGCAATGTACCGTATCTAGAACTTGCCAGCAAAATTAATGCAACAAAAGGAGTCATGATAAACATACCAGCTCACTGTGCGCCCACCAGACCTCAGATCAGCCCACTGTGCCCCATCAGGCCTCAGATCAGCCTACTGTGCCCCCATCAGACCTCAGATCAGCAGAATGTGCCCCCATCAGACCTCAGATCATCAGAATTTGCCCCCATCAGGTCTCAGATCAGCAGTATGTGCCCCATCAGACCTCAGGTCAACAGAATGTGCTCCCCATCAGACCTCAGATCATCAGAATGTGCCCCCATCAGACCTCAGATCATCAGAATGTGCCCCCATCAGACCTCAGATCAGCAGAATGTGCCCCCATAAGACCTCAGATAATCAGAATGTGCCCCCATCAGACCTCAGATCATCAGAATGTGCCCCCATCAGACCTCAGATCAGCAGAATGTGCCCCCATCAGACCTCAGATCAGCAGAATGTGCCCCCATCAGACCTCAGATCAACAGAATGTGCCCTCATCAGACCTCAGATCAGCGTATTGTGCCCCCATCAGACCTCAGATCATCAGAATGTGCCCCCATCAGACCTCAGATCATCAGAGTGTGCCCCCATCAGACCTCAGATCAGCAGAATGTGCCCCCGTCAGACCTCAGATCAGCAGAATGTGCCCCCATCAGACCTCAGATCAGCTTAATGTGCCCCCATCAGACCTCAGATCAGCGTATTGTGCCCCCATCAGACCTCAGATCAGCGTATTGTGCCCTCATCAGACCTCAGATCATCAGAATATGCCCCCATCAGACCTCAGATCAGCAGACTGTGCCCCCATTGGACCTTAGATCATCAGAATATGCCCCCATCAGACCTCAGATCATCAGAATGTGCCCCCATCAAACCTCAGATTATCAGAATGTGCCCCCATCAGACCTCAGATCAACAGAATGTGCCCCCATCAGACCTCAGATCAGCAGAATGTGCCCCCATCAGACCTCAGATCAGCAGAATGTGCCCCCATCAGACCTCAGATCAGCCCACCCAGCCACATAAGGTTAAAATAAAAACCTTTCTTACCTGTCCTGTGCACGCCAAGAGAGTGGAGCGCCGGACCGGAGGGCAGCCACACCGCAGGACAGGTGGCCTAAGGCCATCCCTGCTGGGCCCCCAGAGGCACTGGGCCCGGAGCCATCGCGCCCCCGGTAGCTTCGCCTCTGGGTCAGGGACATGGCCATGAGACTGGTAAGGGTGACATAAGTGACGACCAAACAGTAGTGGATGATGATGAGCCAATCACATGTGGGAGCCGAGTGAAGAGGTGCATCATCACCAGGGGGTGAAGGTGGCCGCAGGCCTGTGAGACAGCAGCATGGTGGCAGTGCGCTGATTAGCCAACAGGGTTGAAGCAGTGGGAGATCTGTAGCCAAACACGCCCGAGGAAGACCGTCTGCTACTCAGGACCCTACCTGTCAGGAAACAACTAGTTGTGCATGGGTTCATAAAGACAACAGGCAGTCAGTATGGAGTCCTGTGAGTAAAATGCCATACGCAGTGTGGGAATTTTTTATCAGGTTTCTGGAGGACTTTAGTGTGGTGGTATGCAAGATATACAGGCAGAATGTGAAGAGTGGTCAGGGTGCTAATGTTGGCATCATGGCCCTACGTCAACACATGGAGTGCCATAAAGTGGCCTGTGAAAACTGTGACACTAATGTACTGGTACAGCCTGACTTGGCAACCGCTGATCTCCCAGTGGCCCACACTCCTTTTTCAGCAGTCAGGGCTGCTCAACCTCAAAGAAGTTGTTGTTCCTTCCCTTCCCCTATTGCTCCTGATGCTGTTCCTCCTTCTACTCCCCTTCATGTGTTTTGCCAGCAATCAATCACCGAGGCAATTGCAAAGAGACAAAAATATGCATGCACTCATCCTACAGCTCAGAAGATAAACGTGCACCTGGCCAGGTTGCTGGTACTACAGTCCCTATGCTTCCACCAGCCAAGGTGGAAAGTCCCAAGCCATCATTACTTCTCTAAAAAAGCTGTACCAGCCCTGTACACGTATGTTGAGTACAAGGTGGGCCAGTCGTGGGGCCTGTCGGCGTCTGGTACAGTTCATCTCAGTGCTGACATGTGGAGCTGTAACTATGACAATATATGTCCTTTACAGCCCACTAAGTAAACGTGGTTCTGGCCCAGGCACACCAGCAACTTGGCTAGGTGATAGCAATGCCGCCTCCCGGTTGTAATCATGGGCTATCTATGCCAATGTCCTCCTCTGCCTCCTCATCCTTCACTTTGTCCTTAGCCTCCACTGTAGGCACAGTGGTTGTCCTCAGCCTCACAGTAGGAACCAGCACCACCTGATTATACGGAAGCCAAAGTTGGCACATAACAGGTAGGAAATAGTGTTAGGTTCCCGTCCTACAGAGATCACCTTGACGATTTGGTGGACGGGCCCAGATAATTTTGTACAAAATATATTTGCCAAGAATCTCTAATTTACTAAACAAGCATAGCGTTAGCTCCAGAATACCTCATATCTCTATGGCATTTTGTGCTTTATCTGGTTGGCAGTGTGCCGTTGCATTGTATGTATTTTCCTTACAGTTCAGAGTGGGCCTACAGTATATCCACTTATGCAAAGCATGGCATTGTCATACTGTTCTGCACCTGGTCAGCCTGGGCCAACAGAATCATACCTGGGAGGAACTCTTCTGTGTCATCAACCAAGAAATCAAATCCTGCCTGTCTCCGTGCCAACTGGAGATAGGAACCATGGTCATTGATAACGGAAAGAGCATTCTGTCTGCTCAGCATTAGGGAACGTTGACCCATGTGTCCTGCACGGCGCACGTCTTCAATCTGGTTGTCACCTGGTTCCTGACGTCTTCCACCCAACTGCAAAATGTCTTGAAAATGTCAATGAAACTGTGCATACACTTCAGCCACTCTTACTGTGTAAAACACGTCCTCCTTGAGCTGCAAAGGCAGAATGGTTTCCCCCTACATCGTCCCATATGTGACATTTTCACAAGTTGGAACTCCATGCTTCACAAGTTGGACCAACTGTATGAGCAGAGGAAACCCGTAACTGACTTCTTGTTGAATCAGGCATGGATCAATCAGAATTTCCAGACACCAGTGCCTGATGCAACAGACTTGATTATTCTGACAGTACTATACTGACTGCAGTGTGCTGCAACACCCGAACATTGTGGGAAATGGCCCATTTCTTCTTCCCACGTGCTGCTGCCACTATTCTGATGTTGCCACACGCCTCATGCCTCTACTGCTATTTGCTCCTACTGTGATCTGTCACCATCTTGTGCTGTTACTGCCAATGCTGTTGTCCCCCTCTCCACTCTGTTCCGGAGCCACTGTTGTGATTCTTCATGCTGTTGCCACTATCACCACTCTGTTCCAGGGCCACTATTGTGACTCTTCATGCTTTTGCCAGTTTCACCAGTCAGTTCTGGGGCCACTACAGTGACTCTTCATGCTGTTGCCACCCTCACCAGTCTGTTATGGGGACACTAGTGTCCGTTTTGCCATGTTGATATCACCATTTATTATTCTGTTCTACTGATCCATCAGAAGAACAGAAAACTATTTAAAAAAAAACACAGATCCTGTAGTTTGAGAGTCCATAAGTTGTCTATGACACAGTCAGTATTTTACATCAGGAATTGATCATGATTTGGAAGCCAAAAACAGTACTGGGTCCAAAAAACAGAAGACATGCAACTATTTCCATCACATTTTATCTCTGTTTTGGACTCATTCCTGTTTTTGCCTTACCAATAGTGGTGAAATACTAATGCAAAAAACTGACCAAATACTGACTGCGTGATAGAGGCAATTAAAGTCCGGGACTTCTGTTCCATCTGCAGGACTTCTGTTCCATCTGAATAAAACTAATATCAGGTACAAATGGCCATATTGCTTGCAAGTAGAACAGGAGGCCTCTATCACACTGTCATTATTTTGTATACGGATTTGATCATGATTTGGAAGCCAAAAGCTGGAGTGGGTCCAAAACATATATGCATATATTTCCATTGCACATTTTATCTCTGTTTTGGACCCACTCCTTTTTAACATAGTAACATAGTTTATAAGGAGGAAAAAAGACATCTGTCCATCCAGTTCGGCCTGTTATCCTACAAGTTGATCCAGAGGAAGGCAAAAACCCCTGTGAGGTAGAAGCCAATTTTCCCCACTTTAGGGGAAAGAATTCCTTCCCGACTCCAATTAGGCAATCAGAATAACTCCCTGGATCAACGACCCATCTCTAGTACCTATAAACTGTAATATTGTTACCCTCCAGAAATACATCCAGGCCCCTCTTGAACTCTTTTAGTGAACTTACCATCACCACCTCCTCAGGCAGCATATAAATAAACTGTCGATTACTTAAAAACTGGACCTCAGATTTAAACATGAAAGGGATCATTTCACTCAGCGTGATCAACCCTAGCAGGCAGTAGGTCTGGTTTAATAGGTTTGATCATTTTGAAAGATGAGATGCTTTTTAATTACCGGCTGCAGTAATAGATATGTAACTTTTAGAATAAGAAGGACAATCACTGTGCAAAAACAGATTAAGGTATGATTTCAATTACTTATAAAGCTGGGCTTCTTTTACCAGTTCAGATCCTGTTATATTCTATATACTAATGAAAAAATGAAATAATTTTCTTCGTATATAGTTTGCTGCAGGGAAAGTCACTGTGCCTTGCAGAGAACATTTTTATTTTGCATTAACATAATGCAACCTTTCAGAAAAAGGTATGACCTGTCTGGAGTCAGAAGAAAAAGATAATCCTTGCTTTACATTATTATCACGGAGCTAAATAATATGCTGTACATTTGTACAGAAACTCAGATGAAAAATATGTTGTTCAGAATGCTGGACTAAACGGAAGAATGTTTTCATTTCTAAATCTTGATAAGATAATGTACTGACTTGTAGAGCATTTTTCCCTGAAGTGAATCTTAAGACCCTTTTACACTGTCTCAGGATAGGGACAATTGTCAGGAATGGACGTTTATACAAATGCTCATTCACGATAACTGGTCAGTGTAAAGATGTCACAGATCACCCCACAAATGAGAACAAAATGCTTGTTTGTCAGATGAGTGCAGTATCTAAAATTTTAATTTTTTGGCAGTATATTTCCCTGCATAAGCAGGGATGTGCAGTTGACAACATGCAAAGTAAATGGAGGCCGAATGATCTAATACAGCCATGTCAAAGGCCCTTTAACCCTTTCTACCCCGGAGGTTTTTTCGTTTTGCGTTTTCATTTTGCGCTCCCTGCCTTGATACAGCCATAACTTTTTTATTTTTCTGTTCACATAGCTGTATGAGGGCTTGTTTGGCATATGGTGTAGCGGGAAGCGGGAAAAAAATTCCAAATCGGGTGAAATTGCAAAAAACAAAACGCAATTCCGCCACAGTTTTACGGGTTTTTTTATTTAAGGCGTTCGATGTGTGTTAAAACCAGTTACTTTCATTCTACTGGTCAGTACGAATCCGGTGATACCTAATATGTATAGTTTTTCTTGCATTTTGATAGTGATGAAAAAATTATAAAGTTGGACTTTTTTTTTTTTTCCAGTTCTTGACCCCTATAACTTTTTGGTATTTATGTGTACGGAGCTGTATGGGGGCTCATTTTTTGCGGGGCGATCTTAACTTTTTATTGATACCATTCTGGGGTGTGTATGACTTTTTGATCGCTTTTCATTTATTTTTTTTTTTGAAAAGCGACAAAAAATGACGAATTGGCCATTTTGACGCTTTTTTCCGTTTCGCTTTTTACCGTATGGGAAATATTTTTTTATATTTTTATAATATGGCCCTTTTCGCACATGGAGATACCCATGATGTGTATTTTTTTAATACTTTTATTTTTATTTTCGGGAAAGGGGGGTGATTTGAACTTTTACGTTTCTTTTATTTTATTTTTTAAACTTTATTTTTTACACTTTTTTATAGTTCCCATAGGGAACTATAGGAAGCAATCATTTGATTGCTTATATCATAGACTCCAATGCACTTACATTGGAGTCTATGATGATTTTAGTGCTTTCCTATGGAGCCCTATTACAGGCAAGGGCTCTATGGGAAAGCCTATGCAGCAGCCTCCTGTCATTTCCTATGACAGGGGCTTCTGCAGGCACGCTCCGGCTCCTCCGATCGCCACACGGGGGAGCCGGAGCAACACTGGAAGCGTACGCGGCACCCGAGGGGTTAAATGTCTGCAATCTGCTTTAAAGTCCAGGCCAGCGCCGTACATGTACGCCGCTGGTCGGGAAGGGGTTAAATGAGTGCTGAGAGACTGATATTTTCAAACGCCACTTGTTATTGGCCTGGCATCAAGCATTGTTCATTCCTAATCATCATTTCCCTTTGGTCCGTTGATTATATTAACTAGTGTTGAGCAAAGCAAAACATTCAAATCAGAATTTGGTCAGAAGTTTAGAAAAACTTAGATTCTAAATTAATCTGAATTTTCTCGCTGTTCATGGTAATGAATCAGGTTTTCCTAAAGTGGTGGCTGCACATGTTAAAAAGCGAAACTAAATGTAGAGGAGACAAGCATGAGAATGCAAGATCACCAATAATGCTGTGCAGTCAGCCAATCCACAGATAGCCATCTCCTGTGATGTCATATACGTAAAACCCCATCCGGCACGGTCTCCGCCAAAATCCTTTCAGCTGAACATAGGAAGAGACATGGCAAGCGCTCATGCACTAGGAATAATGTTGCTGAAAACGGTTAATAGAATTTTGGAGAGGTAGAGCAAAGGGAGACTGCAGGGACAGTGCAGGGTGACTTATTCTGCATCAGTTTTATTTATTTATTTCTACGTTTACTTATTCCTACATCAGCCACAAACTAAGATATGTAATTCAATACCAATAAGATGGAAGCCTTTATTATTCCACTACCAGCGTGCCAACCAATACCATCCAGTCTGCAAACCTTAGGGAGGCCAGGTCTTAATGATGACCATCCTCATCTTTTGCTGGATTTACTTCTTTCAAATCATCCTTCAAAGTCTCCATGTCCTAGAAAAGTCAGCAAGATGCAGATAGAGGAGGACCTGGATGTTCCTGATGACATATTCTCATCGACACTGACGTAGCATGAGGGGGCCGTGGGGGCTGTTGCACTAGTTGCAAATTTGCAGAGGGCGCCAAGCAGCAAGCACTTGAATGGCTCCCGTCCCCTCTGTTCTTCCTCATAGGCTTCAGGCTAGTGGTCTGAAGCCTATGAGGCAGCAGAGCGATCGGCATTACTAGAATGGAGTTGCCCCTGGTAGGTATGATGTCAGGGCAAGGGGCGGAGTCTCATCATACAGAGGGCGGGGCTTCAAGATTTTCAGCACGTTCTACAGAGCAGGATGTTGGAGAGACAAGCAGATCCTGCAGGATATTTATTGATTCATTCTTCAAACTGGTAATGAAGGCCAGGATGGGCCGAAACGCGTCCTATCCATATTGTATATATTTTTTTGAAGAATGAATCAATAAAAATCCTGAAGAATTGAAACGCTGCTGGGAATTCCTTGAATCTTACGTGGCTGACTACTCCCGTTGAAGCACACCCTGAGACCGAGTGCTGAGCAGAATCTGTGTTTCAAGCATGACCGACGAATTGGGTGCATCACATACAGGCGACAGCAAACACAATACTTGTTATTAGACTTTATGGATTTTACTAAAGCTGTGGCGCAACCAAAAGAACAAGCGGACACTCCATGTGGGATTGAAACTGGCCACAGCTTTATTGAATAATAACACCAAACTCCGAAAACAATATGCCTGCCGCAGCAAGCCGCTGCGGGCACGATATTATAACCCAACTTCCAAGAGTCTCCAACCGAGACATGAACCTGTGGGGTACCACGTCTCAGTATTAACTCCCCAAATTACATAAGTTCTGGCCTCACGACTCCGCCAACGGCTTGAAGGTTAAACCTAACCTGAGAGACGACCCCACGAGGCCAGAACCCAGTCAATTCCATTCTGAAAATCCATATTCAATAGGGTTCAAATGGACACCATCCAGTCCTTTTAAGGAATTACCACCACTCTCAATCTCCCTATGTATAATGGGAAAAAACGCCTATGCAGCAGACAAACACAGAGACTGCCATATTGAGTTTTTTTTTTTTTTTTACGGCACCTCTCCAGGGTGAAATGGTTTTTAGCCACAGGCCAGGTAGATCTGGAAACTATTTCTGACCAAACTAGTGAAACGCCATTAAGGGCACAACATCTGGCTAAATCTGCTTCTTATTGTGTATCTGCTTCTTATTCACCCCGGTATGTAAAATGAGAATGAAGGGGGAAGGACAAAGATTCTGTATGTGGGTTACTTCTAGGTAAATATGGGACCAACAGAGTCCCCTGATGCCACTCCGTCTCACCTGTACTTGAGGCAGAGGGAATCCTAAGGTGTCAAATAATGTCCCACAATCCACACCAGAAAAACAGCGGTGTTCATAACATTACAAAAGCTTGGGACTTATAGGGTTTGTATCGGTTAGATTTCCAACCACATTTTTTTTTTTTTTTTTAATCTCTACTTCAGACTAACCGAATAGGAAAACCGTGGTGGCAGCTCATATCTGAAAAGAATGTGTACTGAAAGGGCATCTTGACAGCTCTGCTCGGCTACAATAGGCTGCCAGAATGTGGCGGAATTGATATAAGGGAAGAGCTGAGGCGTCCCGGTGAATAAATAGTGAGCCTTTTCTTCGGGGTCTGATACTTAGATATTGACAGAGGTTGTGAACAAGGCAGCAGCTGCCTCCAATAGCATATAACAGGACAATACGGCCATTTCCCTGCTGATCCATTTTGGATTTCGGGAGCCAAACAAGAATGGACATCATCCTTTGGTAAACAGCCTTGTAAAGCGGTCTGTTGTGATATTAATTCAAAAAAGCCCAGAAGAAACAAACGGGTAAATGCAGAACAAAAAAAAAAAAGTAGTATTTCGGAAAAATCTGCACAATCAGACACCTGGGAGAGCCAGTAGTAGTTGATTCAAAATGGTGGGGAATATTAGACTGCATTTGTCTGTTTTTGTAAAGGAGGATTTTTTTCCAGCCCTGAACAATTTCCTTAACCAGGAAATGAGAATGTTCTACTTCCCATTCCATTAACTGACACAGGTAGGACAGTGCGGATAGAGTCTTAGCGGCTGCTGCACTAGAGGCTCCTTGAGGCCGCATGGCCTCCAATAGACCTAGAGTGGTGATGACTCTGCTATGAGGATCCTGTATTCCCTGTTCCTTGTTTGCGACATCGAGCCACCAGAGCCAGGTATGGTAATAGGATCGGAAGGTGGTAGGAGCTATGGATTGCTTCACCAGGTTCAGCAATTCTCTGAAAAGATGATCCATAAGCAGGGTGGTATTGCAGTTGCCGACTGCTCCGCGTGTGGAGCCAGACTGCAAAAACTGATCATCCCTGCTAAATCAATGCGTACCCCGGGAACATGTTTTTCCTTAAGCCAGAAATTTAGCTCTAAGCAACGAAGGATAAAATGGCACAGTAGTGCGAGGACTGGGAGGGAGGATGAAATAGACCTATTCAGGACTTATACCACACAAATATTGTCTGTCCAAAATAATATGCGTCTACTTCCCATCTCCTCCCCCCAAATTTCGACCACTGCAACTATGGGATAGAGAGCCAGACATGATAGATTACGGAGCAATGGTGACCCTTCACATGACTGGGGCCATGCTGTTGCAAACCATTTACCCTGAAAGTAGCCCCCATGCCTGCTGCATCTGTAAAGACTTCTAAATGGGTATTTGGGATGTATTTGGGCTCCTGCCAGCAAGAGGCGCCATTAAATTCTGACAGAAAGGAGTGCAACACTGAAAGGTCCTGCTTGATTTTGTAATCCTTATAAAATGGTGCGGTTGCTTTATGCCCCTGGTAGTGAGGGACAGCCTGCGGCAAAATGCTCTGCCCATAGGAAGCACCCTGCTGGCAAATGTGAGATGCCCTACTAGAGACTGAACCTGTCTAAGGGTAGCTTTTTGGAAGACAGGACTTGGGACAGGAGGCCTTTTAAGTCGGTCAATTTTTTGTTGGAGTAAACTGAATACCATCCTATCTGCATCGATTTTGATGCCTAAGAACATAAGGACAGTTAGTGGACCCTCTGTTTTTTCCTCAACAATAGGGACCCCAAAATAATTGAGCATGCAATGGAAAGTGTTTAATAAATGTAACATTACCTCTGTACCTGCTAGGCCTATGAAAAGGAAATCGTCTAAATAATGTAGTAAAGATGGGCATCCTGACTCCTCAGAGACCACCCACTCTAAGAAAGAGCTAAATATTCCAAAGTAGCAACAGGATATGGAGAATCCCATTGGTAAGCTCATATCATAGTAGTAGTGTCCCAGGAAAAACAGCCTAGGAGGTAGAAGCATTCATGGTGAACCACCAAGAGACGGAAAGCTGACTCAATGATGGATTTTGCCGTCAATGTTCCTTGACCAGCTTGCCTCGATACCAGTAGCGCCCTATCAAAGCAAGCGTAATGAAACTTTAGACTCAACTGATCGATTTCCAATTGCTATCATTTTTTATTTTTTTTTCCGATTTCCAATTGCAATAATTTTTTTTTATTTTCTTTTATGACCACCTCTGGATGATCTTTGGCTGAATTCACATTGTCAGCAAAAGATGGGTCATTGCAGCACAGTGAGTGAAGGGAGCGAAATCCAGATTTAAAGCTGTCCACACAGTACGGCTGCTTCCCTATTTTTGGGATAATGGGTGAGTCTCGGTTCCAACTTAGGTTGTTCACTGAAGTCCTCCTTACCAGAGGGGGCAGGGGCCACAGATTTTGCTGAGGCCCGCTTTGCATTCTCAAAGCCTCGCAGTGCTAGGTGTGATCCCCCGCAGTGGGAACATTCGTGTCTAAAGTGGCAGGAGGTGTAATTTCTTGGGATTGGCTGTGTAGGCTGATGCTCCGCTGTGTGCACCAACCCTCCCTGGAAAAGTGTGATATGCAGGATAACCAGGAGTCATTACCAGAAGCCACAGGTTGACATCCTGGCTATTCCAAGTTAAATCAAGTCACGCTACCATGACCTGCGGAACTGCTTGTCATATCTAGCCCAACATGAAACACCCGTACACCTTATAAGTCCCCAGATCATGTCAGGTAAGAAAACAACACCTGGGCTTTTAAATGGTTTATCTAGATTCTCTGTCCGGCAGGACTAAAGAATAAACATCTACATACTGTCGGGCCCAGATTTTTTTTAACTTCGTCAGCCAGGTACCAGCCAGGTACCAGCTCAGCGGCGACACCGAACAAGCAAGGGCCCCCGAAATAGCGGAAGACCGGCTCTCACTGTCTGCCAACTGCTCCGGCACCTGGGTAGCAAAAGAAGAGTTGGAATTACCAGGGAGAGCATGCTGCACATTTGCTGGAGAGGCAGAAAACGTTTCTAAAATAAGTGCTTTTCTAATGTTCTGTGTACTAACGGTAACCGCCCTCTCCATGCCGAGTCCCAGTTGCACTCACCTTGTGGACACTCTGGACTGTTACCTACTTTTGGGCGAATACCGTCTGAACTGGAGTCGCGATGTCTGTGATGTCCCTCGCCGTGGCAGAGAGATTCTGGGGAAGGCTCCGGTGAATGAGCAGAAGCCGCCGTGAAGCGGAACTGCGGAGGGTGGAACTGGTGAGTAAAGATGAGGTTGAAGCCTAGGGGATCTGAAACGGTGGAGAGCAGAGGTGCGACAGCGGGAGCTATCTGCGGTTAATCCTCTTGCTGATGATATGGGTGGAGGGATGGGGGTCTGAAGGTGTAGCCGCAAGGCTCACACACCCAGGGGACATACTGTTAACAGTGCTGGCAGTGGCGTAGCTATAGGGGTCGCAGTGGTCGCAGTTGCGACCGGGCCCCAAGGGCCCCCCTTGCCACTTGCAGGACCGCACCGCCAATTAGCCAGGTGCGGAACAGCCCTGCGCACAGATGGGGGCGGCGGCGGGGCAGAGGGAGATGAGCGCTTCCATTGTGGAAGCGCTCATCTCCATAGTCATCTGTATCGCCGTCCTCAGGACGGCAATACAGATGCCTGTATTGTACTGCGGGGCAGGGGAGGGAGAGGCGTCTCCTCTGCCCGTTCCTCTGATAGGCTGCAGGCACTAGGCCTGCAGCCTATCAGAGGCCGGCTCAGCCGTACAGCGCGGGACACAGGCCGGAAGAGGCCTTCATCGCATCGCTGCCGGCTCCATTGAGGTAAGTATTAGTGTTTTTTTTTTTTTATTGTAGCACGGACCGGAGCTCTATTGCGGGCACATGGGGACATTTTTACTGGCACATGGGGGCATTTTACTGGGACTGGGGGCATTTTTACTGGCACATGGGGGCATTTTTACTGGCACTGGGGGCATTTTTACTGGCACATGGGGGCACTGGGGCATTTTACTGGCACTGGGGGCATTTTTACTGGCACATGGGGCACTGGGGGCATTTTTACTGGCACATGGGGGCACTGGGGGCATTTTTACTGGCACATGGGGCACTGGGGGCATTTTACTGGCACTGGGGGCATTTTTACTGGCACTGGGGGCACTTTTACTGGCACATGGGGGCACTGGGAGCATTTTACTGGCACTGGGGGCATTTTTTTACTGGCACATGGGGGCACTGGGGGCATTTTCACTGGCACATGGGGGCATTTTTACTGGTGCATGGGGAACTGGGGGCATTTTACTGGCACTGGGGGCATTTTTACTGGCACATGGGGGCACTGGGGGCATTTTTACTGGCACATGGGGGCACTGGGGGCATTTTTACTGGCACATGGGGGCACTGGGTGCATTTTACTGGGACTGGGGCCATTATTACAGGCACTGGGGCCATTTTTACTGGCACATGGGGGCATTTCTTACTGGCACATGGGGGCACTGGGGGGCATTTCTTACTGGCACTGGGGGGCATTTCTTACTGGCACTGGGGCATTTCTTACTGCCACTTGGGGGCATTTATTTATGGCATGGGGGCATTTTTACTAGCACTGGGGGCATTTTTCTGGCACATGGGGGCACTGGGGCATTTCTTACTGGCACATGGGGACACTGGGGGCATTTCTTACTGGCACATGATTTTGGGGGGGAATCAATGGGGGGAACTTCTGGCGCATTATTGGGGCATTTCTTACTGGCACATAATTTGGGGGGCATCTATGGGTGGGGAGCACTTCTTACTGGCACATTATTGGGGTGAAATTTTGGGGGCACTTCTTACTGGCACATTGGAAGCATTATTACTTCTGGGGCACAGTGGGGACATTAGTACTGTTGGGAGCACTATAACTAACAAGTGCAGTCTGGCAGAGAATTATTAGTTGGGACTTTGGGAGCACTATTACTGTGGGGGGCACTATTACTGTGGGGGCACCCTGGCACAGTATCAGCACAGTTATTTCTGGGGCACGTTATGTTTACACTATTACTGTCGGGGACATTATTTGCTGGGCGCAGTTATTTTAGGACACTGTGTGCCAATAATTATTGTAGGGCACTATCTGTGTGGTACTATTGGCACAGTACTGAGGGTGGTAGGATGATTTGTCCAGAAGATGGGAGGATGGTGGAAAAGTAATAAACTAAGATTTTTTTCTGTCAAACTGCAGAGATGAGAAATGGCTGAAAAATGGCGTCTGGTCTGAAAGGAGAAGATGAGGAAAAGAAGATCTACATCAGAGGAGACGTCACTGGATGTACGAGGTATGGGGCGCTGTATTAGGCTACATTCACACGAACATTGTTTTTTGCAGTCTGCAAATTGCGGATCCGCAAAAAAAGGATGATGTTCCGTATGGCATCCGTTTTTTTTGCAGGTCCACTGTAACGATGCCTAACCTTGTCCGCAAATGGACAAAAATAGGAATGGACACACAGATGCGGACAGCACACAGTGTTCATTTTAGTGAATGGGTCCACATCTGTGCCGCAAAATATACAGATCGGAAGCCGCAAAAACAACTGTGGTGTGAATGTAGCCTTACCCTATATGTTCTGTAGTAGTGATATATCACTACTTCTGTAGTGATATACTAATGTTAGGAGGAAAAAGGTTAGGGTAAGAATTTGGCATGGGGGGTTCAGCATAAAAGCTAGGTGCACCAGCGCTGGGGGGGGGCCCAAGCTGAACTCTTGCACCAGGGCCCATGAGCCTTTAGCTACGTCCCTGAGTGCTGGGATGCACAAATGATGGGCTAACATGGGGATCAGTATACAGAGAGGATTGGTGACATGCATGACAACTGTCAGCCCCACTTCTGTCCTTAGGATGGGACTTCCCATAGCAGAGACTCTGTAAAGTGCTGCTGCCTCAGGCCTAATGCTGGCATTGCTGGGGTTAATGAGGACAGGACTGTGCAGGGGAGGGGGGGGGGCACCTGGATGCAGCCATGGGCTGGCTGGTGTATGGCCCTGCACCCTGCACTCCTAAACCCTGGGCACAGGAACAGAGCTCTACGCAGGGGGGAGGGAGGGGGCTGTGAGGGAGGATGATTGCAGTGAGGAGCAGGCTCTGTCTGCTGGGCTCCATAAGTGTCTGCAACTAATCCAAAAATCTCACCATCCTGTGAGGACTGGTGGGGGACATACTAGACCTGATGGGAGAGGGATGTAATGGAGGATGAATCCTGTGAGGAGCAGACTCTGGCTGCTGGGCTCTGTGCGAGGAATGTCAGCAACTAGTCTAAAACTCACACCATCCCATGAGGACTGGTGGAGGGATACTACACCTGATGTGGAGGGGAGAGGAGAAGTGCTCTGATGTCTGTCTGTCCAGGGACCATTTATCTCTTCTAGCAGGCTTCTTGCCTCTTGACCTCTGATCCCTGTGTACCGGGCTGGGGCTCAGGCATTGAGGTGGATGAGAGCGTCTGGACCTCGCTGGTGACACTGGTGGTGATGATGATGATGCAGGGAGTGTAGAGGGTCCCATGTCTACATGGTTCTTGTCACCTTGAAAGACTGAAGCTGCAATGCACTTTGTGCTGAAGAACTAACACTGAAGGTGGGAGCTAAACCCCTCCCTCCAAAGGGGAGTGACCAATAAGAGGGAAATCAAAAGTAGGTTTTGACTGGAATATGTGACCCAGGCATGACCCCTGCCTTGCTGGATGCTAGGGATAGTCATGACCTCCGTGGCCTCCATACAGAGGCCCCGAAAGTCACTGATCCTGCAGGTCAGTATATGGAAAGAATGACTGTTATTTTTACTTTTTGCAGGGGCTGAAGGGAGGAGGAATAATCCCTTGTACTGGAGACTGCATGTTAGATGGGGTCTGAATATTATTTACATGGGACTGTATGCTGGAGGGGCTAAAGGCAGGTGAGGTGATATTATTTTACATGGGACTGTATGCAAGAAGGGCTGAAGGCAAGAGAGTGATGTATCTTACATGGGACTTTATGCTGGAAGAGCTGAAGGCAGGGGGAGTGATGTATTTTACATGGGACTGTATGCTGGAGGGGCTGAAGTCAAGAGAGTGATGTATCTTACATGGGACTTTATGCTGGAGGAGCTGAAGGCAAGGGGAGTGATGTATTTTACATGGAACTGTATGCTGGAGGGGCTGAAGGCAGGAGAATGATGTATCTTACATGGGACTGTATGTTGGAGGGGCTGAAGCCGGGGAGTGATGTATTTTACATGGGACTGTATGCTGGAGGGGCTGAAGGCAGGGGGAGTGATGTATTTTACATGGGACTGTATGATGGAGGGAATGAAGGCCGGGGAGTGATGTATTTTACATGGGACTGTATACTGGAGGGGCTGAAGGCAGGTGTAGCGATGTATTTTACATGGGACTGTATGATGGAGGGAATGAAGGCCGGAGAGTGATGTATCTTACATGGGACTGTATGCTGGAGGAGCTGAAAGCAGGGGCAGTGATGTATTTACATTGGGCTGTATGTTGGAGGGGCTGAAGGCAGGGGAGTGATGTATTTTACATGGGACTGTATGTTGGCGGGGCTGAAGGCAGGGGGAGTGATGTATTTTACATGGGACTGTATGTTGGAGGGGCTGAAGGGGGCCATAATTATTGCTATAATACAGAGGGGGCCATAATATATTATAATTATACAGAGGGCATTATACTTATGGGCACTCCGGGGGAGGGGAGGTCTGTTATCTGAGGATGATAGTAAAGTGAGGAATCTAAACATTTTTCTATGAAACTCTGTATAGATGAGATGCAGCTGAAAGAAGGTATCATGGCGGTCTTATCTCCGAATGAAGACACTGAGGAAAGTCTACATCACAGGAGACGTCACTGGATGTAACAGGTATGTGGTGCTGTATTCTCCTGTATATTTCATAGCAATGTATGTAATGTCCATCCAAATATCTGTTTTGGTGGGGGGAGAGAGGTGGATATAGAATTTGGCACACACTGTGAAGCCTGGCCACAGACTTCAGGTCACACTGTGTGTTCTGAATTCTGGGGCTTCACACCCATCTACTACATTATCTGTACTCAGAGAGTGATCACTGTGTTATCTGTAGTGTTACATAGGACTACAGGTGACATCTACTTCATTATCTGTACTCAGAGAGTTATCACTGTGTTATCTGTGGTGTTACATAGGACTGCAGGTGACATCTACTACATTATCTGTACTCAGCGAGTTATTACTGTGTTATCTGTGGTGTTACATAGGACTGCAGGTGACATCTACTACATTATCTGTACTCAGAGATTGATCACTGTGTTATCTGTGGTGTTACGTAGGACTGCAGGTGACATCTTATGCTTTATTTGTAAAAAGGGCGTGTAAAAAGGTCACATGTTGGGGGGGCGCAATACTTGGCTTACCCCGGGTGCTGGCAACCCACGCCACACCACTGCTCATCGATATTAGATGATGTGGGAAAGGAGGAAAAGCAGATAGCAGAAGAAGGGCTCCCACCTGTAGTGCTGGAGAGCGCTGAGGTTGGAGAAGTAGGTATGCCAGAGTCAGGGGCGTAGCTATAGGGGAAGCAGGGGAAGCGACTGCTTTGGGGCCCAGACCCACAAGGGGGCCCCCTTAAGGAGGAAGACTAAAAGATTTTATTGTCAGGGGCCCCTCAACAGTATTATACAGTGACACTGTAAGAGTTTGAGTTAAATCTTGATTAGCCACAGGAGTGGGGGTTGCACGTGACTTGGGGGTTGCAAAGAAGTTGCTGGGGGCCCGTTCAAAAATGTGCTGTGGGGCCCAGTCAGTTGTAGTTACGCCACTGGCCAGAGTTGATTAATATTCTGTATTTACTGTCAAATAACCTGGAGGAGATTGCAGGCGAGAACAGCAATAATATGCATATGTCATCCTCTAGATGTGCAAACCTGGTAAAGACATACCCCAAAAGACTTGCAGCAGTAAATGTAGTGAAATGTGGTCCTACAAAGTCTCAGAAGGGGGTCAAAAGTTGAAGGGGTATGAATCATTTTTTTAAGGCGTGGTAACTACTGGGGGACATTACTGGCAGCACTAAAGGGAGCATTACTGGGAGCACTATAGTGGAAGTTTTAATACTGGGGACAGTATAAGGGGCATTACTGTTGGCACTGGGAACATTATTCAATTTCTATTACTAGGGGCACATTAGGGGACATTATTTCTGGGGGCATTATACAGGCATTATTATTGGGAGCATAATGGGGGGTATTATTATGACTGGGGGGATTTTAGGGGACATTACTATTGCTAGAGGCACTTTAGGAGTACTATATTATTGTTTTCTGCAGTATAGTATTTTGGGGCATCAGGAGAGCACAATTGGGGGTGGCAGCAGGATGACACTGTTGGAGCACTAGGATTTGAAGTTTGTGTTGAGAAGGTAGGGAGGATGTTGGAAAAGTGAGGAATTAAAGATGTTTGTGTGGCAAACAATTCAGTGTAGTTAAAAGTACGCAATACGTAAGGATTAGCGTACAAAAGTGCGTATGATTCCTTAGTGTACTATTAACGCACAAATGCGTCATACGCACGAGGCTAAGCTGCGGCGTACAATCTTTAGAGGCAGTCCATATGAGCTAAGTGCATAATATGTCCATATCTAGCTAAGTGCATAATTTACTAAAAACACTGGACAATAAGTGCATAATAGAACACATACATTGCAGTACCTGAAAAAGAATACACACAATGGACTAAAGTGCTGAACCAGTAAAAACAGTGTAGCTAAAATACAGCAAAGACATAAGTATGCAAACATTTTAGTGCAATCAATTTCACATTTGCAAGCATAAAAGGCTCAGATATATGTTCGAGTCTCTCCTTGTGGCTCCTTAGCATGATAAAACACTGTCTGGAACACATAGTCCAAAATTCAATTGTAATCCACGTGAAGTAATATTGTAATCCAAACAGGTAATGTGTAATCCACATGGATAATAGAAAATAGCAGCAAATAGAGAACCCTTTTTGCAAAGGGGGCTCCCAAATAACCTGAGAAGGGGGAAAAAGGAAAATAGGCGCGCTTAGGCGCAACTGGGACTTTTCTGCAGAATGGGGGGAGTCCTGACAGCCATGCCCATCGTGAGAGTCAAATGTGGGCAATACAAACAACCAAACATAAAACGTGCCAACTTCTGTAGCTCTTACCCGTCAGGTGCAGTCCATGGGTGTGGCTCCCATAGGTCCTCCTGAGGTGTCCATTAAATCACCCAGCCAGTAGAATGGTTCCTCAGATGAGGGACATGAAGTCCTCCTCGCTGGAACTGCTGCTAAACTACATCAGAGGACTCTCCTGCCTCTTGTAGGCCACGCTCGCTGCCATAGTAGAACTCCAGTGCCCTCATCTTCCGGAATTCAGACTTGACCGGGTCCGGATGGTGGTCACGCTGGTGAGCAGCTGTTCTGGCAAGGTTGCATCCAGGGAAGTAGCCTCAGCTTCCCTGGCTGCTGCTGGCTTCATCTTCCATGGCAGCTGGTATTGGTGGATGACCATGGATTGGAACGTAAACGATGTTGTCGTCAGCTGACCCAGCTGAAAGGACTGTGGTGGTGGTGGTGGTGCTGGCAGTCCAGGAATCAGAGGCTCCGGCTGTGGCTTTTCCCTGAACCAGAGGACGCCATCTGGGGACTCCTGAAGGCAGTGCAAGCGTCCTGGACCTGGTGGTTTGTCCGGCCACACTTCAGGTTCTGTTGTAGGTATCAGCGGCTTAGAAAGGAGGGTAACCCTAGGCGCAAAGGGGCCTTTCAGGGACGCCATGGGGGTGTACTGATCCCTCATGTACAGGCTGTGATGAGGTTGTGGCAGGTACGACCGTTTCACCGACCTGCGGCCCACAAAATACTCCGTTCCGTGCTTATTGTCTGCCAGGAAGCCAGACCCTCTCTCAACGGAAAACCACAGGACTGTTTCCTTTCGCCGTTCCAATGCAGGATCTCCCGGCCTAGGGTGGTCCAGTATGTGGATGACCCAGTCCTCCACGGCATTTTTATAGTCCCAGGGGGTCTGCGCATGGGCCGTCACCGATGGTGGCACAATCGGGTTCTGCCTTATGGAAGGTGTTGCCGTGGATCTCCTCCTGGGCAGCGAAGTGGACGCTCCAGCCGCCTCCGCCGCAAGAGCCACAGCAGACGCTCCAGCCGCACCAGCCACAGCAGACGCACCAGCCGCCTGACAACGAAGAACCACCTCACGATGCGCAGCTAACTCCGTAGACGGTAAGGAGAATAAGCGCACTGTCGGTGGTTTACTCGCCTTCAGTTCAGAGCGTGACACCCTGATGTCTGGAGCGGGCAGTGGTTCAGGCAAATCGTCCTCAAAGGCCATCTGGTTCCAATTGGGACGCAGCTCTTTAGCCCTGCTTGTTACTAGCTCAGTGTTCAGCGCTGGTCTAAACTGGTTCAGAGGAGGGTGGAGTACTGAGGGAGGAGTCTTCACTCCCTATACGTGCAAATAGATAGATC
The DNA here is from genome assembly GCA_900303285.1 of Rhinella marina. Classification (NCBI taxonomy): domain Eukaryota; kingdom Metazoa; phylum Chordata; class Amphibia; order Anura; family Bufonidae; genus Rhinella; species Rhinella marina. Next base: position 10,695 of record ONZH01018661.1, on the reverse strand, counting down.
CCGGTGGGCCGGGTTGGTTTTTTCCAGTTCTGAGGGGGGCGTATCTTCACTTTCTCGCTCTCGCGGGGAAGTATCGTCATTTTCCCGCCTCACGCAGAATGTGTACGTTTCATACGTATCGTTAGCGCTCAAAATTTTGCGAAAATTTACGAATAATACGAAGCGAATCCGAAAAAAAATCTGGATTCGCTTCGGAGGAGAAAATTTCCAAGATTCGATACGAATCTATGAAGCGGCGAATAGATTTGCTCATCTCTAGCTGTCAGTATGCTGTTAGTATAGCTGGCCCGCTACTGTAACCCACATCTCACCTATTCATCTCTCTCCTCTATATCTTGGAGACAGCTGGAGGAGGAGGAGTTGAGAATGTGTCAGCTAGGGCTGGCAACCACAGGGGGGGTGCTTCTGGGGAGGTATTTTGTGCTGCTGGGGCAATATATTGTTCTGCATTGTGGTATTTGGTTTTGCTGGGGTAGTATTTTATCCTGCAATGTGGTATATGGTTCTGTAGCAGAACCAAATACCAAAGTGCAGTACAATGTGTACTTCCTCAACAGAACCAAATACCAAGTTCTGCTGGGGAAGTATATTGTAAAGCATTGTAGATTTTGGTTCCGCTGGGGCAGTCTGTTGTACTGGACAGTGGTATTTGGTTCTACTGGGGCAGTGTATTGTACTGGCGCAGTATATTGTGCACATTGTGGTATTTGGTTCTGCTGGGGCAGTATTCTATGTTGTACTATGGTATTTGGTTCTGCTGGGGCAGTATTTTGTGCTGCAGTACATTGTGGAACACTTGGATTTGCAGTTTGCGTTGAGATAGTGGAGAGGATGTTGGAAAAATGAGTAATCAAAGATGTCTGTGTGGAAAACTGCAGAGACAATACATGGCAGGAAGAATCTCCTACAGTACATCAGAGGAGACATCACTGCATGTAAGAGGTACAGTATGTAGCGCTGTATTCTCCTGTATGTGCGGTACTTCTGGCAGGCATTATGCTGTTGGTAGAGCTGGCCATCTCCTGTGACCCTCATCTCACCTATTCATCTCCCTCCTCTATATCTTGGAGACAGCTGAAGGAGGAGGTGTGAGTTGAGTATGTGGCAGCTGGGGCTGGCCACCACTGAGGAGGAGCTTCTAGGGAGGTATTTTGTGCTGCTGGGGCAGTATATTGTTCTGCATTGTGGCATTTGGTTCTGCTGGGGAAGTATACAGGACTGTGCCGTGGTATTTGGTTCTGCTGGGGCAGTATATTATGTTGTGCTGCCACATAGCAGGACAAAATACTTGCAACAGGCAAGAACTTTGTGATTAGGTGATTGTCTCTGACCAGTATGGATTGCCTAAAACCCTTTAAACATATTAAACTTACACACCATACTGAGGCCCTTGAACTATTAATATTGTTTTTTAAATCGTCCATCTCTCAAAGTCTGTTTTATTTAATTTTAAACTCTTGGGATCATTTATCAAACTGGTGTAAAGTAAAACTGGCTTAGTTGTCCATATCATATCGGATTCCACATTTCATTTTCCAAAGGATCTATGAAAAATGACAAGTGGAATCTGTTTGGATGGTATGGGCAACTAAGCCAGTTCTACTTTATAACAGTTTGATAAATGAAACTCTCTGGCTGTTAATTTCATAAATATGGATTCTCTTTAAAATTCTGATAGTAATGACAAACACAAATTTCTATTGTATATAAATCTCTGGACGTCTTTTATGTATATTCTACTCTGGGGCGCAGCTAAAGGCTCATGGGCCCTGGTGCAAGAGTTCAACTTGCCCCCCCCTTCCCTCAGTGCTTTGTGGCCAGGGCAGGGGAGCACGTAGCCTTTCTGCTGCCTGAGGAAAAAAAATAGAGACTGCTCCCTATGCCAAATTCTCAACCTAATTCCTTCCAGTCCTACTGTTAAAGCGGTATTACTACTGATGATCTATCTACTGGTGATCTATCCTAAGGATAGGTCATCAATATCAGATCGGCAGGATCCCCCGACACCCCCGCCTATCAGTGGTTTGAAAAGAGGGCAGCGCTGTTATGAGAGCTGCTTTCTCTGCTCTGTTTAGCTGCTTGCCTCTACAATAGCAGTAGTGAGCAGGTAAACAGATCAGAGAAGGCAGCGCTCGGACGAAAAAAAAGCAGACACCCTTTAAGCAGCAACCCCTAAAGACATACTTGGAAAACATTACATACAGCGCTACAGAAAATACAGAATACAGCACCACATATGTACCTCTTACATCCAGGGACATCTCCTATGCTGTAGATATTCTCTTTCCTCATCTTCTCCTTTCAGATCAGACTACCATGGCGATTTCTTTCAGCCGTGTCTCGTCTTAGAGTTTAACAAACAGACATCTTAGTTTCCTACTTTTCCATCCTCCTCCCCACCTTCTCAACACACCGTCCTGCCCCTCCCCCTCAATACTATCCTGCAGAAACAGCCCCCTGAAAATACTTGTACCACACATATAGTGCGCCAGTACAAAAATACCCATTTAGATTGTGCGCCAGTACAAAAAAATACCCCCTTACCTTTCAAATCACACCCCCATAAAAAACCCCAGATGAGACCCCCCATCTCAGACCAGACCCCTTTAGACGTCTATTTCAGCCCTCATATCAGACTCCAGTTTTAGACCTCAGATCAGACCCCACCCCGATATCAGACCTCAGATAAAACCCCATATAAGACCTCCATTAGACCACCAGACCCCCATATCAGACCACAGACCAGACCTCCAAACCCCCATATCAGACCTCAGACCAGAGCTCCAGACCCCCAATCAGACCCACATTAGACCTCCAGACCCCCACATTAGACCTCCAAACCCACATATCTGACCCCCATTAGACGTCCAGACCCCCAATCCGATCCACATTAGACTTCAAGACCCCCAATCAGACCCCCATTAGACCTCCAGACCACCAATCAGACCTCCATTAGACCTCCAGACCACCAATCATATCCCCATTAGACCTCCAAACCCACAATCAGACCCCCATTACACTTCCAGACCCCCCAATCAGACCCCCATTAGACCTCCAGACCCACAATCAGACCCCAATCAGACCTCCAGATCCCCAATCAGACCTCCAGGCCCACATAAGACCTCTCAGATTCCCCATATCATACCTCAGATCAGACTTCAAAACAAATAAACTTACCTCTCCTGCTCCGCCGCTCCTCTCCATATCCGGTTGTATCCTCGTTCTCTTTTCAGGGACTGCGCTGCAGTCACCTGACTGCCTGCAGTGTCAGGTCATAGTGCACTCTGTACATCCTGATGCTGCTGGCAGCCAGGATACAGCAGCGCAGGATCCAAGAAGAGCAAGCAGGAGGAGGCAGGGAGCTTACAGCGCTTTACTTTCTGGCCTCCTGCATATTAGTGAGCGCTTCCATTAAGTTAGAGCTCACTAGTATTCCCTTTGTAAGATGCACTGTATCTTATAAAGGGAAAAATACAGCACCACTGGCAAAGGTGCAGAATGCTCTGTGAAGTATTGGTGCAACTTATATCCTTTGAGTGAAGATTTAAACAAAGAAAAGGGGGGCACACTAATTCATAATGCGTTACAGTGCTGGTCGCGGTTTTGAATCATATATCATGCAATACCAAAGAAAAGACACATGACATGACCGCACATCTGAGTAAAATACTATTTATTGAAAAACACACCACATACACTTTAAAAATTGTATACTTTGAATATACCTGTGCACTTATGTATTTTCTATATATATTTTTTAATATTGGTGGTATTTTTTCTTATTTATACATATTAGTGCTGCGGTGTATGTGTGTCCCATTGTGGACCTCATGTGTTGTCCTGGTTTGTGTGGAACTTATCATGGTTTCCTCACATTGTTTTTTCATTGTATACAATTTTTAAAGTGTATGTGGTGTGTTTTTCAATAAATAGTATTTTACTCAGATGTGCGGTCATGTCATGTGGTATTGTCTTTTCTTTGGTATTGCTTGAGTGAAGATTTAGGTACCCTTTAATGCTTGTGCATTGCTTTTGTGTGTTTTGTATTTCCACATTCCTTCTTCCATCTGGATCATTTCTGCTCTTTTTGATGTATAGGAAAATACATACAATGCAACGGCACACTGCCAGCCAGATAAAGCACAAAATGCCATAGTAATATGAGGTATTCTTAAGCTAATGCTATGCTTGTTTAGTAAATTAGAGATTATTGGCAAATATATTTTGTACAAAATTATCTGAGCCCGTCCACCAAATCGTCAAGGTGATCTCTGAAAGCTAACACTATTTCCTACCTGTTATGTGCCAACCTTGGCTTCCGTATAATCAGGGGGTGTTGGTTGCACATGTATGCTGGATCCACTCTGCCTTTTGCCATTTCTGGTGCTTCAAAGGCCTCCACTAATTCAGGGATGCAGGTACCAACATGCATGCCGAGTCCACTCGGCTTTATAGTTACACTAATTAAAATCAACCTATGGGGCAGACGGGGTAGTCAGGAGTGCATGACCAAATGGAGTAGCCACACCTCCAGTACAAACTTACAAAGAAAAAAAGGGGAATTTCAGTCAGCACATCCCAGTGCGCAGGTGCACGTTGCTATGGCTAAATGCACAAGGAAAGGAAAATACATACAATGCAACGGCACACTGCCGACCAGATAAAGCACAAAATGCCATAGTAATATGAGGTATTCTGAAGCTAATGCTATGCTTGTTTAGTAAATTAGAGATTCTTGGCAAATATATTTTGTACAAAATTATCTGAGCCCGTCCACCAAATCATCAAGGTGATCTCTAGGACAGGAACCTAACACTATTTCCTACCTGTTATGTGTCAACCTTGGCTTCCGTATAATCAAGGGGGTGTTGGTTCCACATGCATGCTGGATCCACTCTGCCTTTTGCCATTTCTGGTGCTTCAAAGGCCTCCACTAACCTGCATCCCTGAATTAGTGGAGGCCTTTGAAGCACCAGAAATGGCAAAAGGCAGAGTGGATCCAGCATGCATGTGGAACCAACACCCCCTTGATTATACGGATGCCAAGGTTGGCACATAACAGGTAGGAAATAGTGTTAGGTTCCCGTCCTACAGAGATCACCTTGACAATTTGGTGGACGGGCTCAGATAATTTTGTAAAAAATATATTTGCCAAGAATCTCTAATTTACTAAACAAGCATAGCATTAGCTTCAGAATACCTCATATTAGTATGGCATTTTGTGCTTTATCTGGTTGTCAGTGTGCCGTTGCATTGTATGTATTTTCCTTTCCTTGTGCATTTAGCCATAGCAACGTGCACCTGCGCACTGGGATGTGCTGACTGAAATTCCCCTCTTTTTGATGTATGCATGTTTTAAAAAGAGCATATACTCATAGTAGTTAACTCATATAGTATACATAGTAGTATACTCATATAGTTTTGTGGGAAAAGATTCAGTAAAACTTTTAAGTTATTAGTTTAAAACGCTGCTTTTTCTAGCTTAAGACATCCCACGTGTACAGCTTTCAGTACACGGGGGGAGGTATTATCAGTGATTGAAAGCATTCTCTGTGTAATTGTGTATACATAAATAGCTGTCAGTCACTGATAGTTGTACATATGGGAAGTGTTATCAGTGTTGATAGCATTCTCTGTGTAAGTGTGTATAAATAGATAGCTGTCAGTCACTGATAGCTGTACACAGGGAAGGTGTTATCAGTGACTGATGGCATTCTCTGTGTAAGTGTGCATACATTGATCACTGTCAGTCACTGATAAATGTACACAGGAGAGCTGTTATCTGTGATTGATAGCATTGATGTGTAAGTGTGTATACATAGATAGCTGTCAGTCACTGATAGCTATACACGGGAAGGTGTTAATAGTGATTGATAGCATTCTCTGTGTAAGTGTGTATACATAGATAGTGGTCAGTCAGTGATAGCTGTACATGGAGGAGGTATTATCAGTGATGGATAGCATTCTCTGTGTAAGATTATATACATAGATAGCTGTCAGTCTCTGATAGCTGTGCATGGGGGAAGTGCTAGCAGTGATTGACAGCATTCAATATGTAAGTGTATTCACATATATAGCAGACACAAAATGGGATATTTTCATGGCATTCTAAATTCTAATTGTGAGAAATAAATAACATATGGGAATAAAAGGGTAAGTAACAAGAAAAAAGCAATGTGGATAAATAGAAATGTAAAGGGAGCAATGAATGACAAAAAGAAAGCATTTAAAACACTGAAACCTGAAGGTAGCCAGGAAGCATTGAAAAACTATGAGGAAAAAAATAGAATATATAAAAGACAGATAAAAGCAGCCAAGTTGAAGACAGAGATACTCATTGCCAAAGAGAGTAAAACTAATCCTAAAATGTTCTTCAGTTATATAAATGGCAAAAAGTTAAAACCTGATAGTGTTGGCCCTTTACAGAGTGATGAAGGAGGAGTTGTAGAGATCAATGAGGAGAAAGCAAATCTATTAAATATTTTATTCTCCACTGTATTTGTTGAGGAAAATTAAATGTCAGATGAAATGCAGAGTGTAAAACTAAACTCCCCATTAAAATTGGTCTGTCTAACCCAGGAAGAAGTGCAGCGGCGTCTTAAAAAGATAAAAATAGACAAATCACCAGGACCAGATGACATACACCCCTGTATCCTAAAATAATTAAGTAATGTCATAGCCAGAACCTTAATTCTGATATTTAAGGACTCTATATTCACAGGAAGTGTTCCACAGGATTAGCGCATAGCACATGTAGTGTCAATTTTCAAAAAGGGGTCAAAAGCAGAGCCTGGTAACTATAGGCCAGTAAGTTACTCTCGTGGGTAAACTGAGGGTTTTGTAAGAGAAGCTATTCTGGTTTATCTCAGTGAAAATAAGCATATAAGGCTACATTCACACTAGAGATGAGCGAATCGATTTGTTGATTCGTATCGAATCTTGGGAATTTTTAGCTGCGAAGCGAATCCGAATATTAGGTGATTCGCTTTGGCTTTGTACGGATTTGCTACGTAGTTTGTCCTATAAATTATATGCTATTGCTACAGTACGTATAAGTTGCTGTATACGCTGTTGCGTACGAATACAATTCATTAGCGAACTTTTACTGTTAGTTCGTTTATCGTGCGCAAAAGTCCGGGAAGAAAGCGGTCACCTGACCTAGTGGGCAGGGCTTGCTCTGATTGGCTCAGGCTCGGTAAGCCAGTGACGCATCTGCTGCGGCTGCTGAGACGAGCAGAAGCACTGTGTGTGAAGTTCTGAGACCTGTTTTGTGAAAATTTGATATAATAGCTCTGGGAATCCATATTACACATATCAGGGATACTGCGGGGCAATTGCAGGGCCATTTCAGGGCTAGTAATTAATCAGGCAGGGAGAGAGAGACAGGGAGAGATAGGGAGAGACAGGGAGATACATGGACAAAGGCCAGCTGCAGGGCCACAGAGTGAATTGAAAAATGTCTGGAATGGATAAGCAAAAGGGGTCCAGTTCCAGCCAGACTTTGAGCTCTAAAAAAACGGAGAAGGTGGCACAGGGCAGCAGTGCCAAAGGACCTGTAGCCGGATCATCTACTAGTAGTATTCGCAATACTTGGCCGTTGTTCCACCAGGCTAACCCACCGAGGCGCAAAATTGTAGTGAAGGAGGAAGTAGATGAGGTAGTGGAGTGGATGGCACGCTCATCTCAGTCTCAGCCAGATGATCTGCTGTCATCTGCTGATACAGTATCCATATGTAGCCAGGGGTCAGACTCGTCCTGCTCCACCTTTCCACTCAAGCAAACCCCGTCATTTTCTGCCAACTCTCGGGCTTCAGTGTTCCCTCCTAGTGGTGTCCCTTCTGCAATTTCTAAAAAAAAAAAGCCACCGAAGCCCACCTTATAATCCGGCGGTTATAGAGGACAGCCTCCCTGAGCATTTCTTAGAGGGCAGTCAGAGTTTGGACTGCCCGGAATTGTCGGTTGGTGGGGAACAGCCTAATTTGCATTCTGAAAAATGTGTTCTGGAGGAGTCTGATGATGAATCTCATGTGTTAGACCGGAGGACCTGGGAAGCGGATCGGGCTGGTGAGGAGGATTTGATCTCAGAGGAGGAGGGTGGTAGTAATAGTGGCAGCAATAGAGGGCAGAGGCGAGTTAGGGCCAGGGCTAGTGCTTCCCAGGTAACTAGCGAGACCCCAAATATAGTGGGGCCGGCACCAGGGTGTAATCGTGCAAGGGCTACAAGCTTGGCCAGCTGTGGAGGGCGCACATCGGGTGTGTGGAATTATTTTACCACTCTGCCAGGGGATAGCAGTATGGCCACGTGTAATTTGTGTAAACAGAAATTGAGCCGTGGAAAGCCACAAATGTTGGGACCACTGCTCTGTGGAACCATTTGAAGCGGCGTCATGCCGGCAATTTAGAGCAGCCCATTAATACTAAAGAGCTGATTACTTCTCCCGGGGTCCCTTCTGTCAGGCAGGCCGCATCCAGGGCCATAGCTCAGCCCGCATCCTGGGGTGTAACTAGTACATCCACCTCATCGTCGACCAGTGCGTGCATGTCTCCACCTCCTCTCATTTGGCAGCCGTGTGCGTGGCCAGGAAGCAGTTTTATGCCACAAGTAATCCGACAGTGGGCAAACTGAATGGTCACCTGACAAAGTTGCTGGCTGGGCAGTCTCTGCTGTACCAGCTGGTTGACTGCCCAGCTTTTAGGCGCTAATGGCTTGCGCTCAGCCACGCTGGCAGGTCCCTAGCCGGCATGACTTCTCCAACAAAGCTATCCCCGCCCTTTACTCCCACATGGCTGACAATATTGGACGCTCCCTGCTGTTGTCTCTCTGCAGCACGGTGCACGTCATGGTGGACACCTGGAGCAGTGCTTACGGCCAGGGGAAATACATGTCCTTTACTGCCCACTGGCTGAATGTATTTAGTGGCAGTGAGGCAGGAACCCCCCAACAACCTGGTCAATTGCTGTTGGCACTCCACGTGTTTCCCAGGAAAGGGAAGAGAAATTAGTATAATTGCGGGAGAAGCTATGTAGTAACCTGGCCACAGCTTTCAGCCAGTTAAGCCTAATTAGTATGATGCAGGAATTATTCTCTGCATGCTCCCAACAGCTGCAGCCAAGTGAGCAGGCCCAGATCACCCGCCTCAATGAGCAGGTTCAGGCGTACCTGCAGTCTGGCTCACAAAGCCTCTTCTCAGACCCCCTGGACTTCTGGGCAGGCAGATTACAACAGTGGCCTTAAAGGGGTTGTCCAAGTTATGAAAAAAAAATATAGCACTGTAAATCTGATGGGTAGCAATATATAACTAAGTTCAGCAAGTTTTAGGCAAAAAAAAATCTATATTTCCTCATTTCCCTGGTTCTCTTCTGGCCTTTGTTTACATGCAGTAATAACAATCTCTGCCCCTCCCCCCTTCTCTGCAAAGGCAGTGAATATAAGTGCTATGAGTACGTCTGCCTGCTGCGATACTCAGCAGCATGTTGTTTGTGTAGGACTACAAGTCCCAGCTGTACAATGACACTGCTGATACACACAGGAAATTCTCCCTACCTGTTCTTGTACAATACAATTCCTCTATAGCTCCTTGCCCAGCATTTGTCTCCTCTCACTGCTGCAGCTACTATTTGTTGTAAAGCCTTGAGCCCTCAGTGTGTTCTGGCTGAAGGGGTTAATGTTTTATCTGAAGGAATCCAGGGAGAGAGCAGATAGCAGGAGCCAGGCAAAGAAATGAGGGGGGTGGCCAGTGATGTCTCGTGTACAGAGTGTTATCTGAACTCTGAGGCTTGTGAACGAAACATCACAGACCAGGGAGATAAGGTGACATCACAGGTCATGTGACCCTCAGTCAACTCTGAGAAACCAGCAGCTTTAGAAACACAAAGTATATGGGAAAGTTGTTATATCTGACAAGTTAGAAACATATAAAGAACAAAAAAATAACTCGGACAACCCCTTTAACTGTCCCACTATGCACTAGGGCTTCTTTCCTGCCCAGCCTCAAGTGTCATGTCAGAGAGGGTTTTTAGTGCCGCTGGGGGGGTGGTGACACCCAAAAGGACAAATCTGTCACCGGGCAAATGAATAAAGGCTGGATTACATCTGAATTTCATACTCCTCTTGCTGATGCTGGTGGTGATTAGATCAGGCCTTGTAGGGCAGAATAGTCTGAGCGTCTTCCCACTGTTGCTGTCAGCCGGGCCATAATTTTACAGCCAAATGTCTTGTGTCATGTCATGGGCTATGCGAACCCGAAGTCTCCAAAACCCTATTTCAAAACAAAACACTGTTGTCTACCTCCGCCTCCGTTTTCTACGCTTAGTAGGAGAGTAGCTGTTGTTAGTTAACGTTACTAATCGTTCTATATAGTATTGTTAAGTTTGTTTTGGAGCCTCAGCCTTTAGTCCCCCCCTCCAAAAAAAAAATATATATATATGTAACATAGTTTATAACATAGTTTATAAGGCCGAAAAAAGACATCTGTCCATCCAGGTCGGCCTGTTTTCCCACAAGTTGATCCAGAGGAAGGCAAAAAACCCCTGTGAGATAGAAGCCAATTTTCCCCACTTTAGGGAAAAAAATTCCTTCCCGACTCCAATCATGTGTTTATATATTTAAAAAAAAATAATAAATTTTTACACTGCCTCTGCCTCCCGTACAAGTTATATTAGCGGACATTGTTATACACCACCGCAGTCTGTTGT
>ONZH01018660.1:0-48885 GCA_900303285.1 Rhinella marina | reverse complement strand
CTGTGGTTGACTTGCGGAAATGCGCCCAGCTGCGTCGCACCTTGGTGAGCAAATCAGACAAATTGGGGTAGGTCTTGAGGAACCCCTGAACCACAAGATTGAACACGTGGGCCAGGCAGGTTTTATATGCAGTGTTTATATGGGTTGTTGTTACTTTGGGAAATAGTATTGGTGTATAATGGCACATGTGTGAGCCTGCCGAGTTGCAGAGCCGCCACCAGGTTACGCCCGTTGTCACACACAACCATGCCTGGTTTGAGTTTCAGCTGCACCAGCCAAAGATCGGTCTGCGCCGTGATGCTCTGTAACAGCTCTTGGACGTGTGCCTCTTGTCACCTAAGCTCAGCAGTTTCAGCACCGCCTGTTGGCGCTTACCCACGGCAGTGCTGCTGCGCCTAGAGCTACCGACTTAAGGCGCCGTGCTCACAGATTGTATTTGAGAGTAGGAGGAGGAGGGGTTGGAGGAAGAGGCATAATAAGTCTGAGAAACCATGACCGAGGTAGGCCCGGCAATCCTTGGTGTGGGCATTACATGAGCGGCCCCAGGGTCAGACTCAATCCCAGCTTCCACCAAGTTAACCCAATTTGCTGTCAGGGAGATATAATGTCCCTGCCCGCCAGCACTTGTCCACATGTCCGTGGTTAGGTGGACCTTCTCTGTAACCGCGTTGGTCAGGGCACGGATGATGTTCTCTGACACGTGCTGGTGTAGGGCTGGGACGGCACATCGGGAAAAATAGTGGGGGACCAAGTACCGAGGGACAGCCACCGCCATCAGGTTGCGGAAAGCCTCAGTCTCTACCAGTCTATATCGCAGCATCTCCAAGCTCAGCAGTTTGAAAATATGGACGTTTAGGGCTTGTGCATGTGGGTGGGTGGAATTGTATTTGCTTTTGCGCTTGCGCTCCAATGTCTGATGCAAAGACAGCTGAAGGCTGCGCTGGGACACATTGGTGTAGGGTGTGGAGGATCGTGGAGGTGAAGGGGTGGTTGTAGGGCGGGAGGCGCTCGTGCCGGGGTCCTGGGCGGGGGGTTGACTCGCTGAGCCAGCATGTGACACAGGGGAAGGAGCAGTGGTATGATCCAAAGGAGGTGAACGGCCTTGGTTCCATTGAGTCGTGTGTTTAGCACTCATATGCCTGCGCATGCTGGTAGTGGTTAGGCTGGTAGTGGTGGCTCCCCTGCTTATCCTGGTGTGGCACAGGTTGCACACCACAGTCCGTTGGTCATCCTCACTTTCTTTAAAGAACCTCCAGACTTGCGAACATCTAGGCCTTGGCACGGGAGCTTCACTATGTGAAACAGTTGCTGATCTACTTGCTCTGGCCCTGCTTCTCCCTCTGGCCACCCCACTGCCTCTTCCAACCTGTTCTGTTGCTGCACTTGCCCCCCTCAGAAGCACTGTCTTGACTAGGCTTACCAACCCAGCTCGGGTCAGTCACCTCATCATCCACCTGCTCTTCCTCCGATTCCTAACTCTGCTCCCCCCTCGGACTTACTGCCCTAACAACAACGTCAATGTCTGACAACCGTGTCCATCATCATCATCATCCGACACCTCTTGACGCACTACTTGCACTAAGTCCACACTCTCATCACCCACAGACTGCGAAAGTTCTAAATTTTGGGCATCGGGACAGAGCAACTTCTCAGGTTGCTGTTGAGCAGTGGTTTGTGTCTTTGGGTAGGGTCCTGAAAAGACTTCCTGTGAGTATGCCGGATCTGAATCCATATTTTCCATGGGAGGGGCAGGCTGGGGGAAGGAGGTTGAGCTGGAGGAGCCAGAGGTCTACTCCTTTGGCTAAAGTGGGTGGACTGTGTGGAAGACTGGGTGGTGGATAAATTACCTGGACACATTATGCGCTATCCACGTCATCACCTGTTCGCACTGTTGTGGTTTCAATAGTGGTGTACCACGTGACCTTGTAAGTTGCGAAATGAAGCTAGGGAGCGAAACTCTGCAGCGTTCCACTGCTCCCTCATCAGTAGGTACTGTGTCATCCTGCCCAGGACCATGGCCTCTGCCCCCCTACATCACTTGGACACCCACGTCCTCGACCCTTAGCCCTTGGGTTCAACATTTTGTGTAATCACTAAACTGTCGAATTAATATCTGAGGTCAAAAACGTATTCTCTAGACTGCGGATAGTGTACCACACACCACAGAATTTTTCACTGGACTGTATTAAATGTATCTGAGAGAAAAAACGTATTCTCTAGACTGCCGCTAGTATAACGCACACCACACAATTTTTCACTGCACTGTAGGATATATGAATGAGAGACAAAAAATTTTATATTTTCTAGACTCCGGCTAGTGTGCAGCACACAACAGAATTTTTCACTGCACTGTAGTATATATAACTGAGAGAAAAAACGTAGTCGGTAGACGGGGGCTATTGTACCGCAAACCACTCAATTTTTCACTGCAATGTATGATATATAACTGAGAGAAAAAAACGTATATTTTCTACACTCTGGCTAGTGTGCAGCACACGACAGAATTTTTCACTGCACTGTAGTATATATAACTGAGAGAAAAAACGTAGTCTTTAGACGGCGGCTATTGTACCGCAAATCACTCAATTTGTCACTGCACTGTATGATATATAACTGAGAGAAAAAACGTATATTTTCTACACTCCGGCTACTGTGCAGCACATGACAGAATACTGTCTTTCACTGCGCTGTAGGATATCTAATTGAGAGAAAAAACGTATACCCTAGACTGACACTACTGTACAGCACACAACATAATTGTTCACTGGACTGTAGTATATATAACTGAGAGAAAAAACATATTCCCAAGACTGCATTACAGATCCCAGAAAGCCAAGGTACAGCAGCAGCAAAAATGAGTACTGAGAGGACTTTGGGCAATTTCTTTTGGGTCTGTGTGGACCACGTGCTGTCCCTTCTGCCACCAGTCGCTGTGCACAGCGTGCAGCCGAGATGGCGGTAGCTGCACTACAAGTCCCAGCCAGCAGCCGAGAGGAGGCCAAAAAAAAGGTTGTTGTAGCTCTAAGAAGGACCGTTGGGTTCTTTGTGGGTGATTCCTGCCTAACCAAAATCTAAATTGAGGCCCTAACAGTGTGCAGCCAGGATGGCGGTAGCTGCACTACAAGTCCCAGCCAGCAGCCAGGAGGAGACCAAAAAAAAAGGTGCTTGTAGCCCTTAGAAGGGCTGTTGGGTTCTTTGTGGGTGATTCCTGCCTAACCAACATCTAAATTCAGGCCCTAACACTCTCCCTGACAGACAGCAGCTCTATCCCTAATCTCATGCAGGCGGCGTCTGACGTTCACCACCATTCCGTGTCAGGGTAAAATTTTAAGTGCTTCATCTGCTACCTCAGTCTCACTTGGTCACTCTGGGTTCACCGCCATGCTGTGTCAGGGTAAATTTTTGGGTGGTTCACCTGCTACCTCAATCTAACTTGGTCACTTGTTGGTGTCACCACCACGCTGTCACCACGCTTTGTCAGGCTTATGCCTGCGTCGTGGGGCAGGGGATAGGACAGCAGTGCCAGCATGGGCAGTGGTGTCACCCGCAGGCGGCGATGGACCTTCGTTGCACCTAGTTGGGTGCTCTCATAACATATGCCAGCGCATGTGCCTTGCCCATCTTGGTCTGGGTCAGCACAATTGTCTTGAGGGTCACCCCAAGGCTGTTGGCCAGAATGTGGGTTAATGGTACGATTAGGCAGCCTCAGAGGCATCCATGCATGCTGCCCCTGCTGTTTCCTGTCCATTTCCGTGGTGTTTCCATCATTTTCTGAGGTTTCCAGGTTTTCATGCAACCTTCCCTGTGCAGAGCTTTGGTTCCCTGCAAAAAATGCTCGAGTCTCCCATTGACTTCAATGGGGTTCGTTATTCGAAACGAGCACCCGAGCATCAGGAAAAGTTTGACTCGAATAACGAGCACCCGAGCATTTTAGTGCTCGCTCATCTGTAATAAACATCAATTAAAATAATAATTTACGAAGGTAGCTGTAATTTTGTAATTTTACCTTTACTGTTCCTATCTTTCGTTCTGGGCTGTGGTCACATGACCATGTCCATGCAGCTCTTTCTTATTTCATGTGATGTTATATCCATTAACATGTCAAAGCAGGAACAGAGACAGTGACAGGGGGGTGTCTATGTAACAAGCTGGGTGGGTGGGGCTATACACTAGTTAGGCATTGATAGGAGTGCTGCTGGAGCTGTGGCAGAGAAAAGAGAAGTGCATCATGGGTTTGGTTGGAACAGCAACAGGAAGTATCATATATAGAATGTAGACCAGAGTGATTTGTTTATATGGTGAATAAAAAGCATGGGTAAGATGTATAGGAGGTAAGCAATTACATGAGCATATCTGTTAAATACCATAGTCATCCCAGAAAACTTCTTTAGAAGACATGTCTATTATTTGTTCAACAAAAAAATACATATATTATTATGTCGGCAGCTCATGCTCATCCCTGCTCTGCTATTTCAGGCTAGCACAGGCGCCGCTCCACTCACCCTGTGTCTCTTCATTAACCTTTTCACTACCAGCGCCATACATGTACTGAGCTGGAGCGATAGGCAAACATGGCGGACGTGCAGCGGCCATCATGGCGGCTAATTACTGCGACAGGCAATAAAAGCCTTTAGATGCCGTGATCGAGTGAGCTTACGCTTCTGGGGTTGTTACTGGCATCCTCTGTGGCCAATGAGCATTCCGGTAATTGCTTTTAATGGGCCCAGCCTCGCTGAAGAGACTGAGGGCGTTGAAGCTGCATTTCTTAAGAAATGAGCAATAATCAGTAATAAGTGCATTTTAAAAATCCATAATTGTTCAAAATTAAAAATTAAAAAATGGATTTTGTACGCTCAAATACGAACTTCAAAATCATTACACAAAAGTAAAAAAACTGTTAAAAAATAAATTTAAAAAATTTAAAAGTTTAAATCACTCCCCTTTCTGTATAATTAAAAAATACATACCTAAATAATGGGTATCACCGTGATCGAAAATGCCTATACTATTAAAATATAAAAATATTTTTCCAATACAGTGAATGGTGTAACAGGAAAAAAGGTCAAAATGGCCAATTCCTCAAAAAATGTAATAAAATGTGATCAAAAAGTCAAACACAATACACACAATAAAAACTACAGAATGTCCTGTAAAAAATGATCCCCCACATAGCTCAGTAGATAGAAGTTAAAATGTATTTTTACACTATTTAGAAATAAAAAAC
Source organism: Rhinella marina (assembly GCA_900303285.1). NCBI lineage: Eukaryota > Metazoa > Chordata > Amphibia > Anura > Bufonidae > Rhinella > Rhinella marina. Next base: position 43,661 of record ONZH01018660.1, on the reverse strand, counting down.
CTATACATATGGGGTATCTAATCCTACTGACCCTGAAAATGAAGAGCATTGGTCAGTTTTGCCTCAAACGGAATGCCGTGGGAACAAAGCCTGTAAAATGGTGGAGGAATTCCATTTCTTTTTCGATTCCACAACATTTGGATTTTTTTTTACTGCTTCCCACTACATTCTATACCATAATTAATGGTGGCATTAGAAAGTAAAACTTGTCCCGCAAAAAAATAAGCCTTCATACAGCTATTTGAACGGAACTATAAAAAGTTATGGCACAAGGAAAATAGGGAAGAAGAATGAAAACACAAAAAACAAAAAACCTCTGGTTTCCTAAGGGTTAAAACTCACCCCCTTCAATAATGCCATAGATAATATCCCCCTGGCTATGTTTGCTGCTGCTGCTAGGCTGTTTACAATTCACTAATTAGCTTCTGCTTTATATGCAGTGCTGTTTCTCTCATTTCTTACCTGAGCAATTAGGTTCCTAGCTTCTAGTTCCTTGCTAAGGTGTATGCCCTGTTTTCTGCCCATATACCAACCTCTGCCTTTCATCATTCTGACTGACCTGACCTGCTCCTGATTGCCATTGTGGTCCTCTGCTCCCAGCCCTGACGTTGGAACTGTTTCACGAATTTGCATGAACTCTGCCTGCCCTGACTTCAGTCTGTAACTGACTACACGTGTTGCCAGTACCTTTGGTGCTCTGCACCAGTTTCTCTGACCTCTGTGGTCAGCTGTCAACCACAACAGGACTATTCCAAGAGGTAGCGGCCTTGTGGCTCGCCTGCAGCAAAGTCCAGATTCCTGTACAGGGGCTAAATGGTAAATAAAAGGGGACTGCTAGGTTAACACCCTTAGGTTTAGCCCAAAATCAAACTGGTTGGTTGAAACAGTGGTTTCACAGCCACTGTCATAACATATATATGGCCCTGAGCTCAATTTTTTAAAATTACTTTTGTATAGTTTATTTTTTGTATTTCTTTATATCTAATTTATTTATTGTACAGTATATTTCCCTCTCTGTATATTTGCTGCTTATCTCTGTTTCCTCACTTTAATTTTTCTTCTCTACTGTATGTTCTGGCTTACTTAACACTTAAAGAAGAACTCCCGCAACAAATTATATTCTATGTCCTGCTAGAAATGTACATGATGTAATCTGTAGTGAATGTCATTTTCTTACCAGTAGCTGAATTTTTGAGTTATATCATCCTGAAGTTTCTTATCTGTGTCATGTGACTAGGAATTAGACCCACCAACTCACATAGCACCTTATGTGTGGACAGGAAGTCTAATTTTCTATGCATTCCTATGGGAGCCTCACTTTCAGTCTCATAGGAATGAATAGAGAAGTGACTGGCTTGCTGTCCTGGGTCAGTTGGAGGTCAGGGAGTTGGTCACATGACCCAGCTACAATAAGAAGAGCGTGAAAACTCTCAATTTCAGCATCTGATAAGAAAATGACATTCACTACAGATTATATCATGCACCTTTCTAACAGGTCAGAGAATAAAATTTTTTGCGGGAGTTCTTCTTTAAGCACCAATCCATGCTCACTGAAGAGATTTTGCTGCAAAGTAGAAATTCTCCTTGGTTCTCTTTTTCATTATTGGCTATGTCTTTTTTTACTTATCCTTTTTATATAAAGAATCAAAAATCTGAGAACTAGAGCTTGCATTTGTCATGAAAGGACCAAGTTTAGACAGAACAGCTTTGTTAGGAGATTTGAAGGTGATCTGGATTTTCTGTGTCCGTCCACAAAACCTGCTCTTTCAGGCAAAAAAACCCTTATCTTTTAAACTCACCAGAGCATAGTACAAGCCATACAAGATCATTATATAAATAATATAATTTCTATAAGAGTAGCTGGGTCATGTACAAGTGTAAGAGTATGTTAAGCATTATTGTTATATTTAAAAAGCTGGAATTGCGTGTAAAGTATAATCTTGCCAGCTGTTATTCTAGTTTTCTCATAAATCATAAAAGACAAAAAGAAACCTAGCAGATATCAAAGTAGAGATGCGTGAATTGATTCTAAATTAATCAAATTAATTACAAATTTCCCCAAAATGTAGGTTTCTAACTAATCCAAAATTTTGAGGATTTGTCTTGCCCAAATTGCACAAAATTGCACATTTCCAGTTCTAAAGACAGAGTAGAAGACATTTTCCACCAAAAAAGTATCATCTTAAAAAAACAGTGCAGTGTGTTTTTGGGCAGGCTGTTTGTTACGACTGACTAGAATCCATTTACACATAGCCATCACTTACTCATGCTGTCTTGGTGATAAAAAGCTTGAAAGCCCTGGGAGGCCTTAGCATGTTATGCATGACATTTCGGCGCAATTGGGGCACTTTTGATTCAGACTGAACTTATCAGGATTGAATCTGACAGCCGATTTGACCAAATCAGACTCAAAACTAATTTAGGTAAATTTGCTCATCTCTTTAACACAAATTTTACAGTTCTCTATATTTATTAAAGATAACAATATTGATGCTGTATCCGTAGGATAATGCCATCAATAGGAGATCGTTGGGGTCCTAGTCTTGACACTCTCATCTTTCATGAGTTTGAAGTGGAAGTGGCAGATGTTGATGTGAGTATAGTACATTAGACCCGCAATGTCGTCGTATCATGATGCAGTCAGTTCTGGTCAGGGGAGACACTGTTGATTCGGGAGTTGTGGTCAACACATGGATCGTGTTTCCCGGACTGAGCATGGTTGTGTGAATCAGCTTTAATACTTCGTCAGAAAAACATGCAGGAAAATCTGCCTGAAAACCTCCTGCAAAAAACTAAGTGTGAACCTACCCTGAGAGTGTTTTCCTCCTAATACTCACGAAATAAGCGTTATTCCTTCCAATGTGATTCATTTTTATTAAATACAATAATAGACATATTACATAAGGCAAATGTTACAATGCAGACAGAAAGCCATTGCAATTATATGTACTAGCTGGAATTACACTTTTGACCCCAATTTTCCAAGGCAACCGTACTAACCAGTGTACTATTGTGCTTCTTCCCATTTGTCCAGCTTATGATAACTGGCCTTTATAATGTTATCTTTTTCTCCTATGTCTATAAATACGTTACTAATTTACAATTAATCCAAGCCACAAATGCAGATTGGAAGGTTAATGAGTTTGTGTTTTGCTGTGTAAAACTTCTGACACTCTCCTTCCTAAGTACTTGCTATTTTTAAACATTGATCTCTACGTAGTCAATTCTGTGCATGGCCATTTGACAACTTCTGTATGCGTTAGCAGACACGGCAGACACGATGAGTGCAGGAGACTTTCTAACATACTGGCTGATGGCGCTTTGCAGCTGTGATGGGTTGGAAAATCAATAGTCCTCTGCTGGTATTAACTGATTTTCCACCGATCAAATGCAAAAGCTGCTCTATTAAAGCTATTTCACCCTTAAGGCAAATAAATAATATGGACTGAAAAAAAAACTATCATTGTTTCCATTTGCCTATTCATTTGTGTGGCGTCTCTTTGAGTCTAACTGCAATTTCTCAGATTCTTTTTTCCAACACTTGGCCGGAATAATAAGGTTGTTTCCGTCCTATTTCCGACCCACTAGGTGGTGCACCAAGACTTTATCTGAAAACCTTTTAGTGATTTTAAGATGTACATAGGTTAATAGGCCTGTTTTTAAAAGAGATTGAAGAACTGTGATCCCTTCTCACCCTTCTCCTTTGGGCCAGATAAATATTTCAGCTTTGTGCTAAGCAGGAGTTAATAAATGACATCATAGTTCACAAGGTGCCAAGGCACCATTAAATAATTCAGTCATTTTAAATTGAGTGTACTTAAAATAAGCAAATTATTCCACCTTCAGGCAATTATGAATTGTGTAGTTTTTCCATTTCCTCTATGGGAATGTAGAACTACAGTTCATACTGAACAATCAGTAGCTGACTGTCATTAAATGTACTTCCACCCACAATATGTGACAGCTGAATTATTTGCAGTTATTTCTACTCAGGCATGTTGAAACCCATCAAAAATGGATTAATCATCCACTTCCTATATTCTATTACCGCTGCACCCACTGACTTAATAAATCAATGTTCACTGTATATGACTGCAGATAAACGCATGGTATCTTATTACACATATTTGAACTAGAGGTTGATGTCCCCTAGGGAGTTCAGACAAGATCACACAATTTTCTTGTAAATTTTTGTTTTATTTAAAGTAACATAAAATAAACATAAATATAATAACAAAATCTGTTCAATATCACAGATACAGTCATACAATTATATTCATTGTAATCAGTATTAAGGTTACTACAATATTTATTTAAAAGGTGAAAACCATAATGAAATATGGTGATATACTATAATTTTCCCGTTCACCCAGGACAGCACTCCAGAGAGATGGATCTGCCCCAAAGACAGGAAACCTGCACGAAATTTAAAGGCAGAGACTCTCCTCCACCTCAGTGTGGTTTCCTGTCTCTGAGGGGAAGCCTGCAGTTGGTGAGATCCTGGATGCTCCCCCCTTTCAGAGTCCCAGTACCTGCAGTCCCCCAGGCTTCGTGCGGGCGGCATCGCTTATGCGCCGGGGGTACGTGCACTGCAGAGACGCTGCGAATCTCCAGAGGGAGTTATCGGGTGTTTTCGGCCATCAAATAGCGTGTGGATGTCGCTTCCTGAGTGGGAGAAGTAGGTCTTCTGGGCCTGAGCGGCAGTAAGAAGATTACAGGAAGGCGGGACGTCTGTGGAACGCAGCGCCGAGTACGCTGTGATGACGTCAGACGCCAGGATGAAGCGCCATGCCAAAGGAGCTTCCTGTATTTAGGCCAGTCTAGAGCAGGCTTGTATCGCTCTAGTGGGGTCCCAGTTTCTTCGCCTCACCTTCTAGAGAAGCTACAATGGAGGAGGACAAGGTAGCTGAGGATACAGGAGTGAATCCAGCCCCTACACCGGTACCTATTTGATTGGGTGAGTGATACCGGCTCTTCTGATAGAATGTACTTTGACAATAAGTTTTGTGTGGTTTTTTTGGTACTTAGGGGAGACCAAAAAAAGTAATTTCAAAAAGGAAGAATTTGGAGTGTGCCTTGTGTAGGGTGGCTTTTCCTCGTGATTGGAATAAGAAGCTCTGTCAGCCATGCATTGATAAAACTGTTGCAGAGGAATCGCCCTCCTTCTACAAGTGTCTGCAAGCGCTAGTTAGATCCGAGGTAGATTCTTCTTTAGCTAGTAAAAAGTCTGTGGAAAAGAAGCATTCACTTAAGACGCACAGCAGATCCTGTCTTCTTCAGCTTCTCAGTCAGAAGTCTGGTTCTTCGTTTAATTCCTCACCAGAAGATGAGAGAGAGGGAGGGCAACCGTGTCTTCCCACTGAGGAAGTACATAAATTGTTAAAAGCTGTAAGATCCACGATGGGAATAGAGGAGTCAAAGGAGCAGAGGTCTATGCAGGACCGTTAAGTTTGGTGGTTTGAAGGGCAGAAAGTAGGGATGAGCGAACCGAACCGTAACGAACCAGATTAGTTACGAACTTTCCCAAAAGTTCGGTTCGTCCCCGAACCGAATTTTGAGAAAGTTCGTAGCGAATCTGGTTAAAATAACGGCAACGCAAAATATACACATATTTATTGAGAATGTACGCTAATGCGTACATATTCAGTTAAGTAGCGTACCTTTGACAACGCTACACTGTATGTTCGTTATTTGTGCGGGAATGTTCGCATTAGCGTACGCATTAGTGTAAATTCTCAAATATGCGTATATTTTGCGTCGCCATTGTTGAAGTCACTTGGATTTTTTCCACTTTTTTAATTGTAATAGCAACTGCAAGTAAACGAAACTATACCCTATCAGACTCCCATTATTGTAGCAGCATTTATTCAGCCGTTATAGCAAGGTTCGTTTTAGGTTCGGTTCGTACAAATCCGAACTTCACGAAAGTTCGCCGAAGCGAAGCAAACCGAACTTTTCAAAAGTTCGCTCATCCCTAGCAGAAAGCATAGATCTTTCCCTGTCCACAAAAATATTAAGTAATTAATCAAAGGAGAGTGGAACAAGCCTAACAGAAAGGTGTTTATTTCCAGAAATCTGAAGAAAAAATATCCGTTTGAGGAGGAGGATTGTGGTACGTGGAATAAGGCATCAAAAATTGATGTAGCTATTTCTAAGGTCTCTAGAAGAGTTGCTCTGCCCTTTAAAGATACGGGGGTATTAAAAGATCCCTTAGACAAAAAAGCTGAGGCGTTTCTAAAGGGGTGCATGGGAAGCCTCTACCTCCTCGTTTAGACCAGGGATAGCCTCTACATGTACAGCTCGGTCTTTAATAGTGTGGTTATCTGAGCTAGAGAACCAACTACGTAACAAAGTACCTAGGGAAGAGATTTTAGCCTCCCTCCCAATGATTAAAAAAGCTGCCGACTTCCTTGCGGATGCATCAGTGGATTCAGTAAGGTTGGCCGCGAGGTCCTCAGCACTATCAAATTCCGCACGTAGGGCGTTATGGCTCAAGAACTGGAAGGGTGATCTCCCCTCTAAACAAAGGCTTTGCGGAGTTCCTTGTGAGGGCGAATATTTGTTTGGATTGGCCCTAGACAAGTTACTGGAGAAGGCCGCTGATAATAGGAAAAAATTTCCAGGGCTTGTCTTTTTCTGCTAATAAACAAAATCACTTCTTTCGTCCCTTTAAGGGAAATAGAGATAGGGATAAAAGGGAAAGAGAAGACAGATTTGGACAGAAAAAGGGAAGAGGTTTCTTTTTCAACCGGTCAGGAGGAGATAAGAAAAAATCTAATCCCCAATGACGCCAGGAGTCAGGTAGGGGGAAGGTTAAAAAAGTTTCTCCCTGCCTGGTCCCGCATATCGGGAAGTTTTTGGATACTAGACGTTATAGGTAGAGATGAGCGAATCAAAGCTGACGAAGTGGAATTCGTTACAAATTTCATGGAAAATTTGATTCGCAATGAATTTCCTGGCGATTCGTAGTAACAAATCTTTTTTTTTTTTTCCTAAAATGGCCGCAAGCACATGGCATGACATGGGGGAAGGATCTCTGGGACAAAGTAGTAAACACCCACAATGCGATCACATACAGACATGTAGCCAATCAGTAGCCAGGTCTGATTGGCTACACAGCCAGGTCATGTGATGTCACAGCCCTATCTTCATGTTAGACCAGAGACAGATGTCAGTAGAGAAAGGGCAAGTGATAGGAAAACGTTTCAAAATACAAGAAAAGAGATCAGTGATAGATAACCTGAATTGCAGGGATAGGAGAGGGACGATTTGTGGACAGAAAATCAGGCAGTGAATCGCTATCCATATACACTGCAGCAGCAGTGCCTCTTGTACAGAACTGCACTGTCTTCTGAAGGCTGTTTTGGGGTTCTTTATGCAAAGAAGCACCACTAATATCACTTTTTTGTAGTGCAGTGCAGTGCAGTGAAAGAGGTTCAGAGCCTTGTTTAGGGGTACATTAAAAAAAAAAAATGGTGAATCTCAGTTTTTGGGGTTATTACCGTAGTTTTAGTTTTAAATAAGTATTTATGGCCTCATTCGCCATCCAAGCAGAAAAGCGTGACATTGTTGGAAGGTAGTCAGTGAATATCATTTAATAAAAAAAAATATCTCAGTTTGTGGGGTGGTTAGTTTCAAATAAGTATTTTAGGCCTCATTCGCCATCCAAGAATAAAAGCGTGATATTGCTGTAAGGTAGTCAGTGAATATCATTTAAAAAAAATAGTGAATCTGAGTTTGTGGGGTTGTCAGTGTTACATTTAAATAAGTATTTTAGGCCTCATTCGCCATCCAAGCAGAAAACAGTGAAATTTTTGTAAGGTAGTCAGTGAATATCATTAAAAAAAATTGTGAATCTGAGTTTGTGGGGTTGTCAGTGTTAATTTTAAATAAGTATTTGTGGCCTCATTCGCCATCCAAGCAGAAAAGCGTGACATTGTAGCAAGGTAGTCAGTGAATATCATTTAAAAATATATATATATATATCTCAGTTTGTGGAGTGGTTACTTTCAAATAAGTATTTTAGGCCTCATTCGCCATCCAAGCAGAAAAGCGTGATATTGATGTAAGGTAGTCAGTGAATATCATTAAAAAAATAGTGAATCTGAATTTGTGGGGTTGTCAGTGTTACTTTTAAATAAGTATTTGTGGCCTCATTCGCCATCCAAGCAGAAAAATGTGACACTGTTGTAAGGTAGTCAGTGAATATCATTATAAAAAAATATATATATATCCCAGTTTGTGGGGTGGTTTGTTTCAAATAAGTATTTTAGGCCTCATTCGCCATCCAAGCAGAAAAGCGTGATATTGCTGTAAGGTAGTCAGTGAATATCATTAAAAAAATATATATCTAGGTTTGTGGGGTGGTTAGTTTCAAATAAGTATTTTAGGCCTCATTCGCCATTCTAGCAGAAAAGCGTGACATTGTTGTAAGGTAGTCAGTGAATATAATTTAAAAAAATATATATATATATCTCAGTTTGTGGGGTGTTTAGTTTCAAATAAGTATTTTAGGCCTCATTTGCCATCCAAGCAGAAAAGCGTGATATTGCTGTAAGGTAGTCAGCAGAGGCGTAGCTAGAGGTTCAGCACAGGGGGGGCGAAAATACTTGAGTGGGCCCCCCACTTATTGGCTTCCCAAACGCACGTTTCCAACTTCACAGGCACATACTACTAGTTGTGGTTATAATATTGTATTAGAAAGATGACTATATAAACTGCAAGATCGTCTATGCTGCTAAGTACAGTACAATAGACTTTCTACATACCCTAGTCTAAATACTCTACCACATAATGCAGGAAAATATAGGATTAATAGGAGTAAAAAACAAGGGGACTCCTATGTTAAAGGAAACGTGTCCCCAGTTTTTACATCACTCCCCTGCCCCCATCAGACCTCAGATCAGCAGAATGTGCCCCCATCAGACCTCAGGTCAGCGTATTGTGCCCCCATCAGTCCTCAGATCAGCGTATTGTGCCCCCATCAGACCTCAGATTAGCATATTGTGCCCCATCAGACCTCACATCAGCCTACTGTGCCCCTATCAGACCTCAGATTAGCGTATTGTGCCCCATCAGACCTCACATCAGCCTACTGTGCCCCCATCAGACCTCAGATTAGCGTACTGTGCCCCCATCAGACCTCAGATCAGCGTACTGTGCCCCCATCAGACCTCACATCAGCCTACTGTGCCCCCATCAGACCTCAGATCAGCGTACTGTGCCCCCATCAGACCTCAGATCAGCCCACTGTGCCCCCATCAGACCTCAGATCAGCGTACTGTGCCCCCATCAGACCTCAGATCAGCGTACTGTGCCCCCATCAGACCTCAGATCAGCGTACTGTGCCCCCATCAGACCTCAGATCAGCGTATTGTGCCCCATCAGACCTCACATCAGCCTACTGTGCCCCCATCAGACCTCAGATTAGCGTATTGTGCCCCATCAGACCTCACATCAGCCTACTGTGCCCCCATCAGACCTCAGATTAGCGTATTGTGCCCCATCAGACCTCACATCAGCCTACTGTGCCCCCATCAGACCTCACATCAGCCTACTGTGCCCCCATCAGACCTCAGATCAGCGTATTGTGCCCCCATCAGACCTCAGATCAGCCCACTGTGCCCCCATCAGACCTCAGATCAGCGTACTGTGCCCCCATCAGACCTCAGATCAGCGTACTGTGCCCCCATCAGACCTCAGATCAGCGTATTGTGCCCCATCAGACCTCACATCAGCCTACTGTGCCCCCATCAGACCTCAGATTAGCGTATTGTGCCCCATCAGACCTCACATCAGCCTACTGTGCCCCCATCAGACCTCAGATTAGCGTATTGTGCCCCATCAGACCTCAGATCAGCCTACTGTGCCCCCATCAGACCTCACATCAGCCTACTGTGCCCCCATCAGACCTCAGATCAGCGTATTGTGCCCCCATCAGACCTCAGATCAGCCCACTGTGCCCCCATCAGACCTCAGATCAGCGTACTGTGCCCCCATCAGACCTCAGATCAGCGTACTGTGCCCCCATCAGACCTCACATCAGCCTACTGTGCCCCCATCAGACCTCAGATCAGCGTATTGTGCCCCCATCAGACCTCAGATCAGCGTATTGTGCCCCCATCAGACCTCAGATCAGCGTATTGTGCCCCATCAAACCTCAGATCATGGTATTGTGCCCCCATCAGACCTCAGATCAGCTTAATGTGCCCTCATCAGACCTCAGATCAGCGTATTGTGCCCCATCAAACCTCAGATCTGCATATTGTGCCCCCATCAGACCTCAGATCAGCGTATTGTGCCCCCATCAGACCTCAGATCAGCCCACCCAGCCACATAAGATAAAAATAAAAAACCTCTCTTACCTGTTCTGCGCTGCGGCTGCCCTCCGGTCCACGCTCCGCTCTCTTCCCTGGCCCGCGCACACTATGACCTGACGCTGCGTGCAGCGTCAGGTCATAGTGCGCGCCGCCAGGGAAGAGAGCAGAGCGCGGACCGGAGGGCAGCCGCAGCGCAGAACAGGTAAGTAAGATTTTTTTATTTTTATGGGCCCCCTTGAGTCACTGGGCCCGGAGCCGTCGCCCCCCCTGCCCCCCGGTAGCTACGCCACTGGTAGTCAGTGAATATCATTAAAAAAAAATAGTGAATCTGAGTTTGTGGGGTTGTCAGTGTTACTTTTAAATAAGTATTTTTGGCTTCATTCGCCATCCAAGCAGAAAAGCGTGACATTGTTGTAAGGTAGTCAGTGAATATCATTTAAAAATATATATATATCTCAGTTTGTGGGGTGGTTACTTTCAAATAAGTATTTTAGGCCTCATTCGCCATCCAAGCAGAAAAGCGTGACATTGTTGTAAGGTAGTGGGTGAATATCATTTAAAAAAAATATATATCTCAGTTTGTGGGGTGGTTAGTTTCAAATAAGTATTTTAGGCCTCATTTGCCATCCAAGCAGAAAAGCGTGATATTGCTGTAAGGTAGTCAGTGAATATCATTAAAATATATATATATATATATATATACATCTAGGTTTGTGGGGTGGTTAGTTTCAACTAAGTATTTTAGGCCTCATTCGCCATTCAAGCAGAAAAGCGTGACATTGTTGTAAGGTAGTCAGTGAATATAATTAAAAATATATATATATATATCTCAGTTTGTGGGGTGGTTAGTTTCAAATAAATATTTTAGGCCTCATTTGCCATCCAAGCAGAACAGCGTGATATTGCTGTAAGGTAGTCAGTGAATATCATTAAAAAAATAGTGAATCTTTGTTTGTGGGGTTGTCAATGTTACTTTTAAATAAGTATTTGTGGTCTCATTCGCCATCCAAGCAGAAAAGCGTGACATTGTTGTAAGGTAGTCAGTGAATATCATTTTAAAAAATATATATCTCAGTTTGTGGGGTGGTTACTTTTAAATAAGTATTTTAGGCCTCATTCGCCATCCAAGCAGAAAAGCGTGATATTGCTGTAAGGTAGTCAGTGAATATCATAAAAAATATATATATATCTCAGTTTGTGAGGTGGTTAGTTTTAAATAAGTATTTTAGGCCTCATTCGTCATCCGAGCAGAAAAGCGTGTTATTGCTGTAAGGTAGTCAGTGAATATCATAAAAAAAAAATAGTGAATCTCAGTTTGTGGGGTTGTCTTTGTTACTTTTAAATAAGTATTTATGGCCTCATTTGCCATAGAAAAAGAAAATTGTCATATAGTGTGTAGTTCTGTGCAGTAACACATTGTACTGCAGTTCAGCACCCCATTGTTAACCTACTCTGTGGGTGACGGTATTTCTCAAATAAATAGTTAGGTCTGTGTGCGGGGCAGTGAGCAAAGTAAATGTTTTTTTTTGGTGGATTTTTAATTTCTTTTTATTTAAAATTTGTAATCAATCAGTATGTCAGACAGAGCGGTGACAGGCCCTTCACAGGGGAGGGGCAGTGGCACAAATGTTTCTGGAATAGGCACAGGTCGCAGCAGAGGAAGAGGATGTGGCATTAGGGGTCACTTGGCGAGGCCAGAGCTACCGGTGTCATCTAGCGGTCGTGTGTTGACCACCAACCCAGCGGTTCTTGAATGGTTGACTCGGTCATCCACTTCCTCCCAGATGACATCGGACACCCCCAACCAAGAGTCGGTGGGTTCGTCAGATACAACCCTTAGTTGGCATGGGCCAGGAGCACCTCCACTGCCCTCACCTGTCCTCAACCTGCCTCTGTCCTTTTTGGTTCCCTCAGCCAGAGAAGTACTATATGCTGTCGGCTCTGAGCCACTATACAGCGAGGACAAACTACTTGAGGACGGTCAGCAGCTACTGGGAAGCCAAGAGGTGGGGCAGAAATCCGCTCCTTCCAGTAGGCAGTCAAGTACTGATGAGGAGAGTGTAGTGGGAGGTGATGTTGAGAGCGGTCAGGCTTTGTACACAGAGACAGTTGAGGAGGACATTAGCGACGTGCAAACTGTAGTTGATGATGATGTAGCCGATCGCACTTGGGAGCCGGGTGAAGCAAGGGCTTCATCATCCTTATCGTCATCTGCAAACGAGACTGAGAGCTTGCGTGTGAGGCAGCGGTGCAACCAGCAAGTCGGTAGTGTGGGTGGGAGTCAGCATAGTGGCAGCAGCGTGAGGTCGGGGTCGGCTTTCTCCGCAACAACTAAAAATCGGAACCATGGTGACAGACAACAGAAAGAACATGGTGTCCGCGCTGCGCCAAGGAGGGCTGAGCCATCCGCCCTGCATGGCGCACGTATTTAATCTAGTTGTCAAACGTTTCCTCAAGTCTTATACCCAATTGCAAAACATTCTAAAAATGGCCAGAAAACTTTGCATGCACTTCAGCCATTCCTACAGCGCCAAGCACACCCTCCTTGAGTTGCAGCGGCATAATGGCATCCCCCAACATAGGCTGATATGTGACATTTCCACCCGTTGGAATTCTACCCTCCATATGTTGGACCGACTGTACGAACAGAGAAAGGCCATAAACGATTTCTTAATGATCCAAGCGGACAGGAGTACTCCCCTGTGTAATTTTGATGTCAGCCAGTGGCAGCTCATGCGTGACACCTGCCGCTTGCTCAGGCCCTTTGAGGAGGCCACGTTATTTGTCAGTCGCCAGGACTACAGTATGAGCAACGTCATTCCACTGCTTCATGTCCTGGAACAGATGCTGCAAAATCTTTCTGGTCAGGGGACTGGAGACGTGGAGACTGCATCTCATGGCCACATGAGTCCGCTGGGGGCTGATCTGGAGGAGGAGGACATTGGAGCACAAGCATTTAGTGGTTTTTCTACTCAGATGACAGAAGAGGAGGTAGAGGGAGATGCGGAAGGTGAAGCAGATGACCCAGAGACACCATGGCAGTATACAGTGGAGTTGGAGGCAGGGAGTCCCTCCGGGTCACTTGCGCAAATGGCCCGATGCATGCTCACTTGCTTACGTAGTGACAGCCGAATAGTCACCATCCGGCAGAGGGATGACTTCTGGCTCTCCACCCTCTTTGACCCTTGCTACCGGTCTAAAATGGAGGCCTTTTTTCACCTGCTGAGAGGGAGGACAAACTGAAGTACTATAGAGACATCCTATGTAGTCAGTTGGCTGCTGCCTATCTGCGCCGTTGTCCATCCTCTCGCAGGTCTGACCGGGGGGTCCCTCAGCGCTCACATACCACTGCCACAGCTGATGTGGGGGGGTTGGGGGTTAGGAGCAGTACCAGCTCCATCAGCAGCCACTTGAGTCTGAAGTCGCTGATGAGCAGCTTTCTTCACCCGCCAAGTGCAGAAAGTACTTACCAGTAGCGGCAGCAGCAGCAGCAGGTAGACCAGGAGCAGACCCTGAACCAGGAGGTGGTGGCCTACTTGGACAGCACCCTGCCACACCACATTGAAGATCCGCTGGACTACTGGGCAGCCAAACTGGATTTGTGGCCGCAACTGGCCGAGTTTGCACTGGAGAAGCTGTCCTGCCCGGCTAGTAGTGTGGCATTACAGCGGGTGTTCAGTGTGGCGGGGGCCATAGTTACCCCAAGGAGAACTCGCCTGTCCTTCTAAAATGTGGAAAGACTCACCTTTGTCAAAATGAATCAGGCATGGATCAGCCAGGATTTCCACCCACCAACGCCTGATGCATCAGATTAGATCAGCCATGATGCATCACCCAAACCTTGATAAATGAGACTGTATTCTTCAGGCTACCTGCCTCAGCCACTCTTATGATGCTGCCACCCGCCTGATGCCACACATCTACCAGCTGCTCCTTCTACCACCCAGCATCTTTACCAGTGACTTTACCATCAACCGCTCCACTCTGTCACTGACCCAATATGTAGTCTTCTGATGATGCTGCCACCTCAACAATCAGGTCTCCTCATGCTGCTACTGCTCTCACCTCCAGGCTATGTCACCATGCCACTCTGTGCCCTGATGCTGCTGCTGCCGCCGCCTCCACACGCTGTCTCCCAGCTGCCGCTCCCTCTAAACTATGTAATTGTGCCTCTCTGTGGCCTGATGCTGCTGCGTCCCAGCTGCCACCTCCACATGCTGTCTCCCAGCTGCCGCTACCTCCAAACTATGTAATTGTGCCACTCTGTGGCCTGATGCTGCTGCATCCGCCGCCTCCACACGCTGTCTCCCAGCTGCCACAACGTCCAAACTGTGTAATTGTGCCTCTCTGTGGCCTACTCATGCTGCGTCAGCCGCCTCCACACGCTGTCTCCTAGCTTCCGCTCCGTCCAAACTATGTAATTGTGCCACTCTGTGGCCTGATACTGCTGCGTCCCAGCTGCCGCCTCAACACGCTATCTCCCAGCTGCCGCTACATCCAAACTATGTAATTGTGCCACTCTGTGGCCTGATACTGCTGCGTCCCAGCTGCCGCCTCAACACGCTATCTCCCAGCTGCCGCTACGTCCAAACTATGTAATTGTGCCTCTCTGTGGCCTACTCATGCTGCGTCCGCCGCCTCCACGCGCTGTCTCCCAGCTGCCGCTACATCCAAACTATGTAATTGTGCCACTCTGTGGCCTGATACTGCTGTGTCCCAGCTGTCGCCTCCACACGCTGTCTCCCAGCTGCCGCTACATCCATTGTGCCACTCTATGGTATGTTGCATTTAAATTTTTTTGACTGCTGCTGACTCTCCCAGGGTATATCACTGTGCCATTCTGTCTCTTTAAAATTAGTACCACTCCTGCTGCCTCTCCAACTCTGTTGCTTTGAAATGTATTTGACTGCTGCCTCTTGCAGCTGCTGTTACAGTGTCACTCTGTGGCCTCAAAATTGATTAAAATTTTTTGGACCTTCTGCTCGGCAGTATGTCAGTCGTAAATTTTTTGTACATTCTGTAGTCCTATTCCATTATTTATAGCTCTAGTATACAGGAAACAGAGATAACTGTAGTTGATGATGATGTAGCCCATTTCCACTTTGGGAGCCCGGTGAAGCAAGGGCTTCATGGTCATTATTGTCATCTGCAGACAAAGATTCGACTGCTGCTAGCTCAAGTATACAGGAAACCCTGTTTGTTTTGAACACTCGAATTTTTAAAAGTAAACGATTCCGGCCCCTGGGATACTCAGCAATGAGCATGGGGCAGGCGAGAGGCAGGGGCTCCCACAGGTGGTAGCTCAGCTCCCTGCAGACCGCCACCTCAATCTCAAGATGGAACTTCTCAGCGCACTGCAATTTTGCCAATGTCAAGGCAAAGCTGTAGCCTGCACTGCACCTCCTCTGCCTTACGTTCCCTGGCATAACCAGCCCCGATACCGATGAGAACATGTACTACATTTGATCTTAACCAAAAGGCCGAGAATTTTTTTTTACGGTCTGCTCTTCAGGGTATGTCACCGTGCCACTCTCCGGCCTGATGCTGCTGCCGCCGCCGATGACTACACACGCCGTCTCCTAGCTGCCGCTACCTCCAAACTATGTAATTGTGCCACTCTGTGGCCTGATGCTGCTGTGTCCGCCGCCTACTCACACTGTCTCCCAGCTGCCGCTACGTCCAAACTATGTAATTGTGCCACTCTGCGGCCTACTCATGCTGCGCCCCAGCTGCCGCCTACTCACGCTGTCTCCCAGCTACCGCTACCTCCAAAGTATGTAATTGTGCCACTCTACGGTATGTTGCATTTAAACTTTTTTGACTGCTGCTGCCTCTCCCAGGGTATGTCACTGTGCCATTCTGTCTCTTTAAAATTAGTACCACTCCTGCTGCCTCTCCAACTCTGTTGCCTTGAAATGTATTCGACTGCTGCCTCTTGCAGCTGCTGTTACGGTGTCACTCTGTGGCCTCAAAATTGATTCAAATTTTTTGGACCTTCTGCTCGGCAGTATGTCAGTCGTAAATTTTTTTACGTTCTGTAGTCCCATTCCATTATTCATAGCTCAAGTATACAGGAAACAGAGCTAACTGTAGTTGATGATGATGTAGCCGATTGCACTTGGGAGCCGGGTGAAGCAAGGGCTTCATGGTCATTATCGTCATCTGCAGACAAAGATTCAACTGCTGCTAGCTCAAGTATACAGGAAACCCTGTTTGTTTTGAACATTCGAATTTTTAAAAGTAAATTATTCCGGCCCCCGGGACACTTAGCGATGAGCATGGGGGAGGCGAGAGGCAGGGGCTCCCACAGGTAGTAGCTCAGCTCCCTGCAGACCGCCAGCTCGATCTCAAGACGGAACTCCGAACTTTCTTGGCGTCTTGGGTCAATACTGACATTTTGTCACAGTCGAGGCTAAGCTGGAGCCTTCACTGCACCTCCTCTGTCTTACGTTCCCGTCCGCTGGCATAACCAACCCCGATACTGATAAGAACATATGCAACAGTTGATCTTAGCCAAAAGGAAGAGAATTTTTTAGTACGGTCTGCTGTTCAGGGTATGTCATCATGCCACTCTCCGGCCTGATGCTGCTGTCAACTGCACATGCTGTGTTCTAGCTGCCGCTACCTCAAAATAAGGTAATTGTGCCACTCTATGGCCTCCAAATTGTACTACTACTTCCATTGCTGCTGCCACTTCCAGGGTCTGTAATTCTGCCACTCTGTGGCCTACTCATGCTGCTGCCACTTCCAGAGTCTCTCTTTGTGCCACTATTTGGCCTACTCATGCTGCTGCCACTTCCAGGGTCTGTCATTGTGCCCCTCTTTGGCCTACTCATGCTGCTGCCACTTCCAAGGTCTGTCATTCTGCCACTCTGTCGCCTTCCAATTTTAATGACTGCTGCTGCCACTTCCAGGGTCTTTGATTGTGCCAATCTGTGGCCTACTCATGCTGCTGCCACTTCATAGTCTGTCATTGTGCCACTCTGTCGCCTGATGCTGCTGCCGCCGCCTCCACGCGCTTTCTTCTAGCTGCCGCTAGGTCCAAATTATGTAATTGTGCCACTCTACAGTATGCTGCATTTAAATTTTTATGACTGCTGCTGCCGCTCCCAGGGTATGTCACTGTGCCATTCTGTCTCATTAAAATTAATACGACTCCTGCTGCCTCTCCCACTCTGTGGCCTTGAAATGTATTCCACTGCTGCCTCTTGCAGCTGCTGTTACGGTGCCACTCTGTGGCCTTGAAATTTGTTTGACTGCTGACTCTTGCAGCTGCTGTTACTGTACCACTCTCCTCTGCAGCAGCATGTCAGTCGTAATTTTTGGTACGTTCTGTAGTCCTATTCCATTATTCAAAGCTCAAGTATACAGGAAACCCTGTTTGTTTTGAACACTCGAATTTTTAAAAGTAAATGATTCCGGCCCCCGGGACACTCAGCGATGAGCATGGGGGAGGCGAGAGGCAGGGGCTCCCACAGGTAGTAGCTCAGCTCCCTGCAGACCGCCAGCTCAATCTCAAGACGGAACTCCGAACTTTCTTGGCGTCTTGGGTCAATACTGACATTTTGTCACAGTCAAGGCAAAGCTGGAGCCTTCACTGCACCTAATCTGTCTTACGTTCCCGTCCACTGGCATAACCAGCCCCGATATTGATAAGAACATATGCGACAGTTGATCTTAACCAAAAGGACGAGAATTTTTTATTACGGTGTGCTCTTCAGGGTATGTCATCATGCCACTCTCCGGCCTGATGCTGCTGTTGCCGCCGCCGACTCCACATACCGTCTCCTGGCTGCCACTACGTCAAAATTAGGTAATTGTGCCACTCTGTGGCCTCCAAATTGTACTACTACTTCCACTGCTGCTGCCACTTCCAGGGTCTGTCATTCTGCCACTCTGTGGCCTACTCATGCTGCTGCCACCTGGCCACACTGTCGTCGTGCCACTCTATAGTCTACTGATGCTGCTGCCACTGCTATCTCCAACCTGTCTGGGGGCTCTGCTTGTATAAGCGTGTAATAGAACAGGTTCTGTCGAAATGTATGTGGAATCAGTGAATTCTTTATAGCTGGCGCTAACATTGACCTGTAAGGCTGAGTTCAGACTTGAGTTGTTTGATGAGTTTTGGCCCCTTAACTGCCCAAATACATAAAAGTGTGCAGCAATTCTAAGAAGCCTGTTATGTGCATGTCACACTCACAGTATTCCTCCACTACTACAGTAGAACACCGAGTGTACTCAAGCGCAATGCTGACATTCAATGTAATGTTGATTTGTACGCTAATGCTACGCATTGTATGCTAATGCGTACGAATTTGTATGCTAATGCGTACGCATTTATACGCTAATGCGTACGCATTGTGCGCAAATGCGTACAAATTCAGTTAATTAGCATACTTTTACAAGTGAAAGGAGTAAAAGAGGAGAAGTCGCGATTCTGACCATTTTCTATTAACCAGACACCCTCCACCCTCCCCTCTTCCGAGCGGGGGGTGCCTGGTTTAGTCCCATTGACTAACATTATGCTCGGTTGCTCGGCCATAGAAGTGCTCTCTCAACACTACTCCCTATGCGTTTTACTGCAAGGCACAGTGTTCTACACCACTATCCAGGCTCTCTGCAGCCCGGAAGTAGCCGTTTTTTAACGCGATTGGCAACTAATTTATTCCCATCGAAGCTAATCTTTTTGGAAAATTCGGCGAACAGCCGAATCAAATTTTTGAAAAATGCGCTCATCTCTAGTTATAGGGTCAGGTCTAAAACTGGACTTTCGTTTTTTCCCACCAGAAAGGTTTGTGTCTACCAGAATACAGTCTTCAAAGCTCGGAACCTCGGCCATGGAGGAAGAGGTTTTAAAATTAATAAAAAAAGAAGTCTTGATTCCAGTACAGGCAGGAGAAGAGGGACAGGGGTTCTACTCCCCATTATTTCTGGTAAAAAAGCTGGATGGCTCCTAAAGAACTATCATAAACTTTAAAAAGTTAGATCTGTACCTAAGGTTGCAAAGATTCAAGATGGAATCAATCAAATCAGTCATAAATCTGCTCTTCCCTTCATGTTTTATGGCAGTCCTGGACTTAAAGGATGCGTATTTTCACATGCCTGTTTGTCCACAACACCAGAGATTTCTGAGGGTAGCGGTACAGGTGAAGGGGGTATTGTTACATCTGCAGTTTCAGGCCATGCCATTTGGGCTTTCAATGGCCCCTCACATTTTTACAAAGGTGGTTTTTAAAAAGCAGAGATGAGTGCCTACATAAGAGAAAGGGACATCATATTTGTTCCATATCGGGACGATTTTTTGATAATCGCAGAATCAGAAGGAAAATGCAGACAGGCAGTTGGTGCAGTAGTTCCGATTCTACAGAGTTTGGGATGGATTTTAAACGAGGAAAAATCCCATCCTTCCCTGTCTCAGATTCAGATTTTCCTGGGGCTTCTTTTGGACTCCAGAGTCCAGAGGACTTTTTTAACAGAAGCAAAGATACAAAATGTCTTTTGTCTCATTTCTTCTCTCTCTTGGCGTCAGGAAATATCTCTGAGACAGGGAATACTAGGTACTCTGATGGCATGTATTCCTGCGGTGAAGTGGCACAGTTCCATACAAGATCCCTTCAGTGGGAGATCCTCTCCTTCTGGGAGAGGGGCAGGACTCCCCTAGAGAAAAAGTTCAGGCTCTCAAATCAGACTATTGTGGATCTGGCCTGGTAGTTGGAAAAAAAAATAGTCAAGGGTCTTCCCTGGAAGTTGAGAGATCTAGTTTGTCTCACAACGGATGCAAGTCCAAGAGGATGGGGAGCTCATGTTCAAGGACATCTTCTGCAGGGTTTGTGGGAAGAGTCAGAAAGAATAGGTTCTTCCAATCTAAAAGAATTATCGACAGTACGAAAGGCTGTGTCAAGTGCTCTTCACATTCTAGAAGGTTCAGATGTAAGAATTTTGTCGGGCAACAGGACTACAGTATCTTACATAAACAGACAGGGAGGCACAAGAAATTGGATTGTAATGTCAAAAAAACCATAATTTTTTTTTCTATTGCAGAAAATAAGCTGCAATCTATAACAGCAGTGCATATCAGGGGAATAGACAACGATCAGACAGATTTCCTCAGCAGACACTCCCTGTCTCAGGCAGAATGGGTGCTAAATAGGGAGATTTTCGAGCAGATTGTAGAACTCTGGGGTCGACCAGTAATCAACCTTTTTGCTACAGCCAGCAACAAGAAACTTGTGAAGTTTTTTTCCCTAGACACCAGGGGATCCCCGTCTGGGATAGACGCCCTAATGCAGAATTGGAATTTTTCCCTCAGTTACGCTTTCCCTCCAATTCCTCTAATACCAAGGGTTCTGAAGAAATTCAGGGAGGAGAAAGCGAGAGTGATTTTGATAGCTCATTTCTGACCGAGAAGGACCTGGTTCTCGTAGTTCAGGAAGATGTCCATCTCGGACCCCTGGGTCCTTCCAGAGAACCAGGATCTTCTTAGCCAGGGGCCAGTATTCTACCCGTCAATAAGAAGCCTCCATCTGACGGCGTGGAATTTGAAAGGGACCTTTTAGCAAGGAGGGGGTTTACAGAAAAATTGATTTCACCTCTGTTAAAGAATAAAAAGTGTTCCACAGTATCTATTTACCATAGGGTGTGGATAACATTTTTGCAGTTTTCTGGCATTGACTTTGGGGACATTCCAGATATAGTTCCGATAGACATGGGGTTAGCCGTTAATACTCTTAGGGTGCATGTGTCCGCTATTTCGGTTCTTTTCAGCCAGGAGATTGCTTGCTCCCCCTGGGTTATTCGATTTTTTAAGGCTATTAATAGATCTGCCCCGATCTCTTCCTCGCAGATTCCTCCTTGGGATCTTAATGTAGTTTTAAATGCCTTGACTAGACCTCCCTTTGAGCCTCTAGATGAGATTCCTATAAGAAATTTGACATTTAAGGTTTGTCTTCTGATTGCTCTTACTTCAGCCATATGAATTAGTGAGATCCAAGCTATGTCAGTAGGCCCTCCTTACACTACCATTATGGAGGATAGGATCGTGATGAGACCAGATCCAGCCTTTCTTCCCAAGGTAGTTTCCAAATTTCATAGATCTCAGGATGTGGTTTTGCCAGCCTTTTATCAGAATCCTAAAAATAGTAAGGAAGAAAGTCTTCACTGTTTAGATGTCAGGAGAGCAGTCTTGCAGTACATTACTTGCACTAAGGATTGGAGAAGGTCCTCTTCTCTTTTTGTTCTTTTTCAGGGGTCAAACAAAAGGAAGGCGGCTACAAAATCTTCCATTGCAAGGTGGATCATCTTCATATTTCGCTCTCTGGAGTGCTGTCCTGCGTGAAAGGGAAAAATGAAGATTACTTACGGTAATTGGATTTTCCGGAACCCAGGACAGCACCCTTTATTTTCCCTCCCTTGGTAGTGGTACTTTTCTAGTGTGTTCACGAATGTGCATAAAAAAAAGTCTATTATTGGAGTTATAGTTGTTTAATCAGATCTTCTCTCATGCTTGGATACTTACACTTAGGTGGAGGAGAGTCTCCGCCTTTAAATTTCATGCAGGTTTCCTGTCTTTGGGGGGCGGATCCATCTCTCTGGAGTGCTGCCCTGGGTTCCGGAAAATCCAATTACCATAAGTAATCTTCATTTTTTACCATGTTAAACCAAATTCTTGAATCAGCATGAAAGATTGTGTTTACAACAAAGAATTGTTATACGTAAATGTACATTTCAATATACATTTACGTTCTTATTGTATCTTATAGTGGATAAACCTAATTGTCGACATGGGCCGAAATGGTTTACATCTACAGTACAGACCAAAAGTTTGGACACACCTTCTCATTCAAAGGGTTTTCTGTATTTTCATGACTATGAAATTTGTAGATTCACACTGAAGGCATCAAAACTATGAATTAACACACGTGGAATTATATACTTACCAAAAAAATGTGAAACAACTGAAAATATGTTTTATATTCTAGGTTCTTCAAAGTAGCCACCTTTTGCTTTGATTACTGCTTTGCACACTCTTGGCATTCTCTTGATGAGCTTAAAGAGGTAGTCACCTGAAATTGTATTCCAACAGTCTTGAAGGAGTTCCCAGAGATGCTTAGCACTTGTTGGCCCTTTTGCCTTCACTCTGCAGTCCAGCTCACCCCAAACCATCTCGATTGGGTTCAGGTCTGGTGACTGTGGAGGCCAGGTCATCTGGTGTAGCACCCCATCACTCTCCTTCTTGGTCAAATAGCCCTTACACAGCCTGGAGGTGTGTTTGGGGTCATTGTCCTGTTGATAAATAAATGATGGTCCAACTAAACGCAAACCGGATGGAATAGCATGCCGCTGCAAGATGCTGTGGTAGCCATGCTGGTTCAGTATGCCTTCAATTTTGAATAAATCCCCAACAGTGTCACCAGAAAAGCACCCCCACACCATCACACCTCCTCCTCCATGCTTCACGGTGGGAACCAGGCATGTAGAGTCCATCCGTTTACCTTTTCTGCGTCGCACAAAGACACGGTGGTTGGAATCAAAGATCTCAAATTTTGACTCATCAGACCAAAGCACAGATTTCCACTGGTCTAATGTCCATTCCTTGTGTTCTTTAGCCCAAACAAGTCTCTTCTGCTTGTTGCCTGTCCTTAGCAGTGGTTTCCTAGCAGCTATTTTACCATGAAGGCCTGCTGCACATAGTCTCCTCTTAACAGTTGTTGTAGAGATGTGTCTGCTGCTAGAACTCTGTGTGGCATTGACCTGGTTTCTAATCTGAGCTGCTGTTAACCTGAGATTTCTGAGGCTGGTGACTCGGATGAACTTATCCTCCGCAGCAGAGGTGACTCTTGGTCTTCCTTTCCTGGGGCGGTCCTCATGTGAGCCAGTTTCTTTGTAGCGCTTGATGGTTTTTGCAACTGCACTTGGGGACACTTTCAAAGTTTTCTTAATTTTTCGGACTGACTGACCTTCATTTCTTAAAGTAATGATGGCCACTCGTTTTTCTTTACTTAGCTGCTTTTTTCTTGCCATAATACAAATTCAAACAGTCTATTCAGTAGGATCACTAAAACAGGAGGGGAGCGAGGAAGCATTGAAAAACTATAAGGAAAAAAATAGAATTTGTAAAAGACAAATAAAAGCAGCTAAACTAGAGACTGAAAGACTAATTGCTAAAGAGAGTAAAACTAACCCTAAAATGTTCTTCAATTATATAAATACTAAAAAGTATAAATCTGAAGGTGTCGGCCCCTTACAGAGTAGTGAGGGGGGAGAAGCAGAGAGCGATGAGGAGAAAGCAAAACTCTTAAATATTTTTTCTCCACTGTATTCACTGAGGAAAATAAACTGTCAGATGAAATGCAGAATATAAAAGTGAATTCCCCTTTAAAAGTGTCCTGTCTGACCCAGGAAGAAGTACTGGGGCGTCTTAAAAAGATTAAAATAGACAAATCGCCAGGACCGGATGGCATACACCCACGTATCCTAAGAGAATTAAGTAATGTCATTGCCAGACCCTTATACTTGATATTTAAGGACTCTATACTGACAGGGAGTGTTCCACAGGATTGGCGCATAGCAAATGTGGTGCCAATATTCAAAAA
This sequence comes from Rhinella marina, assembly GCA_900303285.1. Taxonomy (NCBI): domain Eukaryota; kingdom Metazoa; phylum Chordata; class Amphibia; order Anura; family Bufonidae; genus Rhinella; species Rhinella marina. The sequence continues at coordinate 19,750 of ONZH01018660.1, read as the reverse complement.
GGGTCCAAAAACAGAGCCCGGGAACTATAGGCCGGTAAGTTTAACATCTGTAGTGGGTAAACTGTTTGAAGGTTTTCTAAGAGATGTTATCTTGGAGTACCTCAATGAAAATAAGCAAATAACTCCATATCAGCATGGCTTCATGAGGGATCGGTCGTGTCAAACCAATTTAATCAGTTTCTATGAGGAGGTAAGTTCTAGACTTGACCGCGGGGAATCAATGGATATCGTATATCTGGACTTCTCCAAAGCATTTGACACGGTACCACATAAAAGGTTAGTATATAAAATGAGAATGCTTGGCCTTGGAGAAAATGTCTGTATGTGGGTAAGTAAATGGCTCAGTGATAGAAAACAGAGGGTGGTTATTAATGGTACATACTCAGATTGGGTCACTGTAACTAGTGGGGTACCACAGGGGTCAGTATTGGGCCCTATTCTCTTCAATATATTTATTAATGATCTTGTAGAAGGCTTGCACAGTAAAATATCAATTTTTGCAGATGACACTAAACTGTGTAAAGTAATTAACACAGAAAAGGACAGTACACTGCTACAGATGGATCTGGATAGACTGGAGGCTTGGGCAGAGAAGTGGCAGATGAGGTTTAACACTGACAAATGTAAGGTTATGCATATGGGAAGGAATAATGCAAGTCACCAGTACATACTAAATGGTAAAACATTGGGTAACTCTGACATGGAAAAGGACCTAGGAATTTTAGTGAACAGCAAACTAAGCTGCAGAAACCAGTGTCAGACAGCTGCTGCCAAGGCCAATAAGATAATGGGTTGCATCAAAAGGGGCATAGATGCCCGTGATGAGAACATAGTCCTGCCACTTTACAAATCACTAGTCAGACCACACATGGAGTACTGTGTACAGTTCTGGGCTCCTGTGAACAAGGCAGACATAGCAGAGCTGGAGAGGGTTCAGAGGAGGGCAACTAAAGTCATAGCTGGAATGGGTGGACTACAGTACCCAGAAAGATTATCAAAATTAGGGTTATTCACTTTAGAAAAAAGACGACTGAGGGGAGATCTAATAACTATGTATAAATATATCAGGGGTCAGTACAGAGATCTCTCCCATGATCTCTTTATCCCAAGGACAGTAACCATGATGAGGGGACATCCTCTGCGCCTGGAGGAAAGAAGGTTTGTTCACAAAAATAGAAGAGGATTCTTTACAGTAAGAGCAGTGAGACTATGGAACTCTCTGCCCGAGGAGGTGGTGATGGTAAGTTCAGTAAAAGAGTTCAAGAGGGGCCTGGATGTATTTCTGGAGGGTAATAATATTACAGGTTATAGTTACTAGATATGGGTTGTTGTTGATCCAGGGAGTAATTCTGATTGCCTGATTGGAGTCGGGAAGGAATTTTTTCCCCTAAAGTGAGGAAAATTGGCTTCTACCGCACAGGGGTTTTTTGCCTTCCTCTGGATCAACTTGTAGGAAAACAGGTCGAACTGGATGGACAGATGTCTTTTTTTGGCCTTATAAACTATGTTACTATGTTACTATGACTATCAGCTGTGTATCCACCTGACTTCTGCCCAACACAACTTATGGTCCCAACCCCATTTATAAGGCAAGAAATCCACCTAATTAAACCTGACAGGGCACACCTGTGAAGTGAAAACTATTTCAGGTGACTACCTTTTGAAGCTCATCAAGAGAATGCCAAGAGTGTGCAAAGCAGTAATCAAAGCAAAAGGTGGCTACTTTGAAGAACCTAGAATATAAGACATATTTTCAGTTATTTCACACTTTTTTGTTAAGTATATAATTCCACATGTGTTAATTCATAGTTTTGATGCCTTCAGTGTGAATCTACAATTTTCATAGTCATGAAAATACAGAAAACTCTTTGAATGAGAAGGTGTGTCCAAACTTTTGGTCTGTACTGTATATATCAGAATATGTGACTAAGAATCTTGGCTAATAGAGAAAACTGTAGTGTGTGAAAGTTACTGACAAACCGCAAAGTCTTCTCCTCAGCCAGATGTTGACATCAGTCTTCATTCGGGCTTCCTAGGAGGAGCACTCTACGCTTCTGTAAGTAATGGAGATAAGGGCCCCTAACAATGATTTGAAGGTCGTTATTCAAACGGCCCTCCAAATGTTGCATGGGAGAAGTTGTCATATCCTATAAAATTAAATAAATGTGAATGTGTGCAGTTCCAGCAATACAAAAGCAAATACAAAATGCTACAACACTTTGCATAAATTGTACTAAAGTTTATTAACCCCTTCGCGACCAGCGCCGTACATGTAACAGCAGAGACTTGCCGCTACTTACCGCCATCGGCGGCGTCTTCCGGGGTGACTAGATGCCGTGATCACACGTGATCACGGCATCTAGTTGCGTCTAAACCCGGAAGCGTTCGCTTCCGGGTGGTGTACAGACACCCCGTGTGGCCAATCGGGGTGTCTGTACACCATATGAAAACTGTAATCCTCGCTGGTGAGGATTACAGTTTTCAAAGTGCAATTCTTATTCTGGCCACTAGATGGCAGGCCAGGATAAGAAATGAGCAATTGATGGATTTCTGAGTCTATAAAACCCAGAATTGCTCATAAAGAAAAAAAAAAAAGCCACAATTTATAAGCCCATATTTGAGCTTTCTAATAGTAAAAAAAAATTAAAAAAAAATGTTAAAAAATATATAAAAAATAAAAAAGATGTAAAAGTTCAAATCACCCCCCTTTCCGTATAAGTAAAAAATAAATACCTAAATAACAATAAATATAGACATCATGGGTATCACCGTGACCGAAAACGCCCGTACTTTTAAAATATAAAAAAAAAATTCCAATACGGCGAATTGTGTGGCGGAAAAAAGCGTCCAAATGGCGATTTGCCGTTTTTTGTCGCTATTTTTTTCTAAAAAAAATTAAATAAAAAGTGATCAAAAAGTCATACACACCCCAGAATGGTATCAATAAAAACTTCAGGTTGTCCCGCAAAAAATGAGCCCCCATACAGCTCTGTACACATAAATACCAAAAAGTTATAGGGGTCAAGATTTGACAAGGAAAAAAAAAAAAAAAAAAGGGCAACTTTCTAATTATTTTATCACTATGAAAACGCAGGAAAAACTATACATATTAGGTATTTCCGGATTCGTACTGACCAGTAGAATGAAAGTAACAGATCAGTTTTAATGCACATCGAACGCTGTAAATAAGAAACCCGTAGAACTGTAGCGGAATAGCGTTTTCTTTGCAATTTCACCCGGTTTGGAATTTTTTTCCCGCTTCCCTCTACACCGTATGCAATATTAAATGGTGGCGTTGGAAAGTACAACTTGTCCCGCAAAAAACAAGCCCTCATACAGCTATGTGAACAGAAAAATAAAAGAGTTATGGCTGTTTGAAGGCAGGGAGCGCAAAACGAAAATGCAGAACCGAAAAAAGCTCCGGGCGCGAAGGGGTTAATCTAAATGAACACGAGGTATTTTGTAAATATTATGATTCAAATAAATGAACCCATTTGACCTGCATACATGAGTTTTTGTTTTTCCAAAAGCCAGCATTTATGCCTGACAGCAGCCGGATCCCTATCAGATTCAATTATAGTCAGTTGGGATTCGGCGGTTTGCGGCATTATGTGGCTATGCCTGATGTGATAAACTACGGTAGGCTGTTCCTCTGCTGGAGCAGACTGCCAGATTTTAAGATGCAGATGTCCAAGCAGCCTTAGAGGTGCACACCTCTTACTAAATTTGATGCACCTTTGGCTGTCTGAAAGAAAATAAAGTCTAGATTTGCTCTGCTTTTTGCATCATTTTCTGGCCTAAAGAGGACCTTTAATCACTCCTGACACGCCTGTTTTAATAGCTTCATGCATTCCCCATGTAATAACAATTCTGGAACATCTATTCTTATGTCTGTATGTTCAGCCATTCCTTTATTATTTTCACTAGAAGTTATGAATTAATTGCTATTTGTCTTCAGTAAAGGAACAGAGGGGAGGTGACCAGTTGGAGGTGTGTTCCTGCACAGTCTAAACATGGCAGCACTGATTGGATAGAGTCAGTCTGTGCAGGGACACACCCCAACTGGTTACCTCCCCTCTGTTCCCTTACTGAAGGCAAATAGCAATTCATTCATAACTTCTAGTGCAAATAATAAAGGAATGGCACAACATAGAGCCATACGAATAGATGTTCCAGAATTGTTAGTACGTGGGGAATGCATGAAGCGTTTCAGGAGTGATGAAAGGTCCTCTTTAAAAGTTAACCTTAATACATCTAATCTTGATAAAAGATATAAATTAGAGCTCAAACATTTAAAAACATGAGTAACTGGACTTTAACTGAAGTATGATAATGTTGGTTCAGCTAATATGACTTTAGAGAAGGAGGAAGGAGGAGGATTAGGGTTATGTAAGCTCAATATTTCCTATATTAATCACATACTGGGTCAAAAACCTCAAATATACTATTCTTTTGAGTTCTTCAGAGCATATTACCCTTTGAGATATTGTAGTGTTGTTCTAAATTTGTTTGCCCTAACCCTCGGAAAAAGAGGGAAAAGATGGCGGGAGTGAGACAAGAGAGACAGGGAGATATTTATCATTTCCCTTGCACAAGAAAAGTGGCTTTAAAAAAATCACAAGCTGTGTGATTGTGACTTGTTAAATGAGGTTTTTTGAAAAAAGTCACAAGTAGCCCCTTTTTTACACTACCCCTGCCACTTTTACAAAAGAGAACGTGGCAAGGGCGGAAAATCCAGAGACAAATTGCCGCAAATGAAGCCAGAAATCTATGGGAGCTCAGAGCTGCTTTAGATTTCTGTATAGGCACAGAGACTGCAGAAAGATACGCCTAATTTATGGCAGGGCTTGTGCCTACTCATAAATCAAGTGCCTCCTCCAGCAGCACAGATAATATCAAGAGTGGCAGAGAAAATGCCGATCTTGATAATTCTCCCCCACAGAGCTTATTATTGTTGAGTATGCTCGTATCTAATGGCATCATGGAGCTCTTATTAGTCAAAGTAAGTATGGGTTGCCAATCTTACATATATCTTCGAGGGGCTGCACTGTATTCTATCTCTACAATATTATTGGGAAATTCTTCACACAACACTATCTAATGTCTATTTTCATCTAGTACAGCCACTTGGAGGTGCTGTGCTGTATCCAACCAACCAACTCTTTATGTGGCCATTTCAAGGGGCTGCACTGAATTTGATCTTGTGTCATATCAGCTGTCATGCATCACATATTCACTCCTAATGTCCCTCCATAGCTGGACTCCACATGAAGAAACCCCCTGGATTATACCCCCTTATTCTTAGTTGTCTCGTGTAATGCTGTGTAATCTGAAGCAACTGTCCATAGTTGTAGGTCAATTTCCAGCACTCACTAATAAAACTTAACATCTAGAGCTACCTCGACATGTTTCGCCTCTTAAAGGGGTGTTCTGAGATTTTTTTAACTGATAACCTATCCTCTGGTGAATGTGGCTGAGCTGCGATATCAAGCACAGGCTCACTGTGTTTTTGAAGAGCTGACAGAAGGCTGTGGCCCAACTGTGGTCACATAATTGGTACTAATCAGTTGGTCAATCCTCCCACACAGAGTTTATTGTACATGCAGTAATATACAACAATACGGAATAGTGATTGTGAAAGATCTAAATGTACCTGTATCCATAAATAATGATCGTGTAAATTTACATCTTCATTTAGAACAAGTCTCTAAAAATGATCTCTGTTGATTCTCCATGGAAGGCACACATACATGTGGCCTTTGTCAGGGTTATAAATTCTCCTTCTATTAAAAAGTATATGGCGTCTGTGTCTGCAGGTTAACAGACCCCCGTCTACTGTACTTAAAGCTTGGTAAACACACTGAACCAGATTTAAAAGAAAAATACTATTTCTTTGTTGTTTCAATGACTCACAATTAGCACAGAAAAAATCAACACACGTAGATGTAACTTAAATTTAATTATGATATCTTTACGGAAGGAGTATAAAATTCTACAGAGGTGTGAGTGCATAGAAGTTCTGAAGACAACAAAAGATCTTCTTCATGTTTGACCATCTGTGCAACCATCTGTGTACTTCTCTGAGCGGCAAACTCCACTGTTACTATAAAAGAAAAGCATTTTGCAATTTGCCATTCAGACTGTTATCACACTCAGGAGTGGTATTATCATGTCATAGGGGCATATTTATCCAGGCAGAAGTGATGCGATCTGCCTCCCAAAGCATTAGAAGAGAAAATCCTGCTGATTTTGGTTGAGCATGTGCCATTTTCTCTCATTCACATAACGTAGTGTTATGGCTTTAAGCAGTATCACCCTTGCTTACATAAATATAGAAGTCTGCATAATGTGTTACCTGCTGCTATGAAACTAAGAGCAAAAATCTGCCCCTTAAAATTAATTAGCGTTGTTGTGAAAGCATTTAGGTTAATTTTTTACAGACTAGAAACAGAGGATAAAACATATTTAAAGGGGTTGGCCACCCTAAGTGTCAAAAATCCAAAGTTCCCCCAGACAATAGCCAACACTATGAAGTATTTCTCAGGTGACATGTACTGGCTGTATGTCATTTATCTAACCTGTTCACCATGACACACTTCCCTGGAGGAGTTCCCTCAGACAGGCTGTGTGGGAGGAGCAGCTGCAAAGTGAAAGTAACAATCCCAGCATGCACTGCAGCAAGCATGTCTAGAGGAGCAGTCACATGACCTCCCCGCCCACCTGTGTTCCCATAGAGACAAGAGCCCCTTAGATAATATCAATAATCCAGTTATCAGTGAATAACTGTTGTACAGACATAGCAATAGAAAGAACGCCCCAGTCCCAACAGTAAAGGAGGGGGAGGGGTTACCCTTTTCATAAATTTGCTGTGGGGCCCAGTCATTTCTAGTTGTGCCACTGGATGTAAGCCAAAAACAGAATGAGGAAGGGGAGTTATCATTTCCCTTGTTCCTTAAAAGTGGCATAAAAATTGCAAACTATGGGACAAGTTTATCAAAACTGGTGTAAAGGAAAACTGGCTTGGTTTCAGATTCCACCTTTCATTTTTCAAAGCTCCTTTGGAAAATGAGAGGTAGAATCTGATTGGTTGCTATGGGCAACTAAGCCAGTTTTCCTTTACAGCAGTTTTAATAAATCTCCCTCTATGTGTTTGCAAATTTTTAACCGCTTTTTTTTTTTTTTTTTAAAGGGCGTGACAATGGCAGAGACAGGGCGTGACCAGTCACCCCAACAAATTTATGTTCATTTTCACCAGTTTTCTGACTCAAATGAAGCCAGAAATCTATGGCAGCTCTGAGCTGTCATAGATTTCTGTTTAGGTGAACGGACTGCACAAATCGATCTGCTGACATAGAGAGGAGCCTCCTGTCTATCATCATACGACCTGCTCCCAGCTGACAGCCCATCAATCATCTATGAATATATGACTACCCTTCATCTGAGAAAAAAGGGAAAATGAGTGTAGTCAAATAGCTATATATAACGTACAGGGGGGTCACAAGTCACTATATATAAAGTACAGGGGGTCACACAACACTATATATAAGGTACAGGGGGGCACACATCTGTATATACAGTATAAAGGGGGTCACTGTACAGGAGTTCACAGATCTCTGTATGCAGTGGTGGGGGGGTCACACATCAGTATATACAGTGTATGGTGGTGGTGGGGTCAACTATTACTGTATACAGGGGTCACATATCACTATATATAATGTACAGGGGGGTCACACATCACTATATATAATGTATAGGGGGGTCAAACATCACTATATATAAAGTACAGGGGGTCACACATCACTATATATAATGTACAGGGGGTCACACATCACTATATATAATGTACAAGGGGTCACACATCACTATATATAATGTATAGGGGGGGTCACACATCACTATATATAATGTACAGGGGGGTCACACATCACTATATATAATGTACAGGGGGGTCACACATCACTATATATAAAGTACAGGGGTCACACATCACTATATATAATGTACAGGGGGTAACACATCACTATATATAATTTACAGGGGGTCACACATCACTATATATAATGTATAGGAGTTCACACATCACTATATATAAAGTACAGGGGGTCACACATCACTATATATAATGTACAGGAGTTCACACATCACTATATACAGTGTACAGGGGGTCACACATCATTATATATAATGTACAGGGGGTCACACATTTGTATATACAGTATAAAGGGGGTCACTGTACAGGGGTTCACAGATCTCTGTATGCAGTGGTGGGGGGTCACACATCAGTATATACAGTGTATGGTGGTGGTGGGGTCAACTATTACTGTATACAGGGGGTCACACATCACTATATACAGTATAAAGTGGTGATCACATATCACTGTATTGGGGGCATCATATATCACTATATACAGTGTGCAGGAAGGAGAGGGCACATATTTACAGATGACATCAGTGACTGCTGCTGATATCACTGACCTCAGCCATACTGACAGCTCAGAAGGGGTTAAAGCTCCTGACTTGTTGGTCTGGCTGGAATAAACATGTCTGTGATAAGATCACATTGCAGAGTGGTCATAGACAGGACAGACACTAGGATTGCTCACACTTTGTTGTCCATAGCACCTTACTGGCTCTGCTACATCACTGCAGTCAGTGAGCTCCATCACAGATTCTCCTCAGTCTCTCTTCCTCTTGCAAAGTTTCTTTATTTTAGCTTCTAACAAGTTTCTCTGCTAAGCCCCTTCAGCCCTGTATAATCAGGACTGCAGTCACAGCAGAAGGAAACTTCTCTGACACAAGCAGGGTGCCTTTAGGACCCAGGAGCAGCACACTCCTTCCATGGACTAGTGCAGGTGCAGGCATGGACGAGCCAGGCAGGACATGAAGGGGTGTGGCTTCCAATAGCAAAGGAACCAGGCAGATCTGCTGTAGAAGATATATGAGGAAGTTTATTGTCTCCCTGCTTTCTTTAGAGTTTTAATAAGTGCTAACAAAGTGGCCAACTCCTTTAAGAATATGTAACTACAAAAGCTTGAGATTTTAAAAGGGAACTTAACAACATTGTGCAGTACTCAGGAGTCCAGTGGGTGGTCCTACTCACTGATTGACATCTGCCTCATACAGTTGTTATAGTAGCCTCCTCTACTAAAAATGAAGTTGTCAAGCTTCAAGCGATTCACTGGCCAGGGGACATCAAGCACACACAGAGTTGGTGTACAATAGAGTCTGGGTTTCCCCTTCCTCAGTGCTTATTTATACACAAAGACACAAACACAATGCCAATCAAAGGTTTATGGTATGAGACATTGACCAATCAACAGAGCATGATAGCCTCATGTCAGGACAGAGCAAGCAGGTTATGGTGGAATGTGTTGTCTTAGCCCTTGGCAACCTAAACAAGTCTTGTTGCCCACCACCCCCCTCCCACACCTTATACTTAAATGTCCTTAAGCAGCTTGGAAAAGTTTGCTTAGAGACAAGATGGAGTCTGTTACATTAACAACTGTGACAAGATGGAGTCAGTTACTTTAACAATTCCCCTCTTTTTTTACAAACTCTTAAGACATTCTATCTGTCCCTTATCCTGTCCCTTCATCTGTGATATTCTACCCCTATGATTCCAGTAGCCCCTGATTTCTGCAATCGACACAAAAATCTAGAATGTTTGGGTTCCATCCGTCACACACTGGGCATCTCCTTCTGTTGTTCTGGGTGAAAGGAATAGGGAGGATTGGGTTGTGCATAGGTTGATTGAGCTGTAGACCTTTCAGACCTGTTTCGTTGTAATTATTTATGGGCCTCGAGGAAAACACATGGACATGATAAGGTGAGATAATTTTGTTGGTAATACACAAAACACATTTTATAGAACATACAAAAATAACAATAAAAGATAACAAGAAATGTCCCCATTAAAATACACAAAACACAAAATACATAGCAAGGCTGATGAGTGCTGTGAGGGTCAATGCATAGACACTAATACACACACAGAATACTTCAGGTAATGGGGCTGGGGTAAAGAATAAGGATCTGGAAAAGAAACATCTACAGTAGTCCTCAAGTTACAATATCAATTGGTTCCAGGATGACCATTGTATGTTGAAACCATTGTATTTGGAGTAATTGGTTCCAAAGCCCCAAAATGTCATCCAAGATCAGAGAAGTCGAATATTTAAGAAAAATAAGCAGATAACTAAGACAGATAAAACAAGTCCTCCCATATAACAGTCAGAAATAGCTGCTAACTAGCAACAAATACAGCTATTTTACCAGGGAATAGGCCTTGATTGGTTGGATCTCAGTCTGAGGCATTGTATGTTGAGTCCAGTTTCATCTTACAATGGTCAGAAAAGACCACTGTGTGTTGAAAATATTGTATCCTGAGGCCATTATATCTTGAGGAATCACTGTACTCTGTGACATATATATATATGGATCAGTTCCTATTGCAGGGTGCAATAGGGAGACATTCAGTCCAGGGTTTTTTATTCTCTGCCACTGCCTTCTGAATATTGAGCTTCAGCTTGCATGATATAAGGTGTGTGAGCCTGTTCTGTCTCTAATGCTCCTAGTATGTCTGTCCTACTGCTGGGAAGTGTGTATCTCTATCACTTTGTATACTTTACCATACCTACATACCAGTAGAGGAGCTTCTTGGACACGGTCCTTGCAGTCACCTTGATAACAGACCATGCTTCTGGCCACCCTGAGAAGAGATCCACAGAGACAAGCACAAACTCATACTGTCCCACCTTTGGTAGTTGGATGAAATCTGTCTGCAGTCGCTGGAACGGGTATGATGGTTTTGGGTGAGCTTAGAGGAACCCTTAATCACCTTTCCAGTGTTATGGCAGAGCGCAGATCAGGCAGGCCTAAACAAAGCATGTAGCCACATTGCTGAATCCCGGGGCAATCTAGAAATTACCTACTAAACTCACCATGGCTTCCTTTAAAGCATTTATGGTTCCATGTGTCATCATGGGGTAGAGAGCTCAGGGCAGGCAAAGTTTATTCTCTACTACCGAGATTTCTTATTGCCTCTTCTCAGCCCCTTTTCCCTTCCATCCCCTCAATTCCTCATTGGAAGCCTAGTTGTGCATTTGGGCCAGCAATGACTTATCCACCTTCCCTATTGCTGCTATAAAGTGGCACTCTGCCATTATGGGAAGGGGAAGCAGAGCCAAAGCCTTTGCTGCTTCGTCAGCCCTGCAGTATTCCCTGGCTTCTGCAGAGGTATCCTTCTTGTGCGCCTACACTTTGATAACAGCAACTTTTGTTGGCAACTGCAAGGCCCTGAACAATTGGGCTTTCTTCGGTGTTAACCTGAGGATTCAGCAAAGTTTCTACTTTTCCAAATCAGTCGATAATCATGCGCTATGCCAAAAACTTACTTGGAGTCAATGAATGTTAGTGACCTGTCCTTCCGCCATCATACACGCTGCAGTGAGTGCCTTCAACTCCACCACCTGTGCTGACATCTCAGGGGAAGTGGTTCTTGGCGTAGTACTTCATGTAAGGTGGTGACAGCAAATCCTGTCCATGGTTCTCCTTCAGGGTAGCACTGGGATCTACAAAAAGCTCAAGATCTGCATTAGGTATTAGACTATCTGTCACATTGTCTAGTTCTTTAGTTTCTGCTTTCATTTGTTCAAAACAGTAATGTATGTCATCTGAGTCACTAAATGGGCACATTTCTCGTGGTGCCACCCTCTTCTGACTCCTATAGCACCCCAGTTGTACATCTCATTTGTATATCTCTGCCCTTGTCATACTTGTTTTCTATTTGCTCTGCCCATTCTTCACTTCCCTCTTCTGGACCCAGTGAAAGTAATCTAGTTGGGTTCAGAACTGCTGAGCACTGATAGTTATATTTGGAGGGGTGAGAAATGCTACTTCATATTCAGTAAGTCCTGCAGCAGGCAGATATTTGGTGCTAGCCTGGGAGAGTATGTACCCTTCTTATTTTGTTATATGCAACTATTAGAGTAGGATGGGTGTGTGTGGGGGGTGGGGAAAGCCTAGAGGATGCAGGGTGGCAGGGATGGCAGATTGGGATACCTCTGATTAGCTGGGAGATAGTAGGGGGGGGGGGAGGGTTCCATTCCTGCACATCAAACATTATATGGGATCTCTGTGGGCTTGTTCATCACAGGAGGGGAAAATATTCTTTTCTGATGGCTATGATTTATTTTCTGCACAGATCCAGTGACTGGATCTCAAGCTCCTGATATGTCTGCAATCTGGTGATATTACTACAATTTATAGGGCCCTAGTGTCTGGATCTCCTATCTTTCCCTTACTTCACTTGGTAAAAGGAAGGGGGGAGGGCGTTAGATTGGAGCAATTGGCTCTCAAGACAGGCTATTGTAGCTGATCAGTGGTTGTGGTGTGACAGTGAAAGGAAGAAGTTATATAATGGGAGCAGAAGGAGACAGCAGCGCCTGTGGTTGAACTGCGATTATTTGGCGAGGTGTTTATCATCAGAGTCTTACTACTCTACCACATACATTACCTCACCTCTACCTTCTTACCCCTTCTACTCTTCACTTACTCAGACACCTCTAGCAATGCTTTCACCTTTATCCTTCACTTTTTTTCTATCCTTTTCCTTTCTTTCTACTGGAACCCTCACAATTTATCCAAATACCTGGTCATTTTCACCTCATTATCACCTCCTTTATACCTTCCACTGCCAATCCTCCCTCAAGATCCATAGCATTTACTCCCTGGGACTTACTTACTTACTTGCAGTTGACCCACCTGAGTCTTTTTGCTATTACTTAAGTTCCCTCACAAAAATCCATAGCATTTACTCCCTGGGACTGAATTTACCTCAGTTCACCGACCTGAGTCCTTCTGCTATTTTGTGAGCCCATGATCCCCTCCTGATAGGGTAGCTACACCTACTCGCGGGATGAATTTTCCTAGGGACCTCCATGCCCCTTTTGGAGGACTGGATTCCTTAACACTGGTCCCTATGCCTTACAACGGTACCCCACCGAGTCACCACCGCCAAGAGAGTCCCGAGATGAGTTCAACCACACCTCCACCCTCAGCCCACCATGAATATTTACAAAAAGATATCACTGTCCCACACAGCCACCGACTGACCAGATATGCATAGGTCTATACAGATTGTCTGTTTCCCGTAGTAATTGCAGGGCTTATCTATACATATATGAGCATTATGGGTCTCTCATCACTCAATCACATACTCCATGGAAGATAGGGTTCTGTGTTCACTCCACATGCACCATCACAGCCAGTCTCACACTCCCTTGAATTCTGTACTGTCTATCTCTTGCTCCTGGCCTGTTTGCGCCTCACTGGGTTCACAAATCAGTCTCGCAGGGCGCTATCCCGACTCGTGGGCAGGAATGAATACCCATCACTTCTGCCAAGGATCAACCCTCTGATTTGATTCCAGTGGACCCAGAGATCAGGGGCCGGAGGGAATACCTCGAACATGCCGTTTGGTGTCATCTCACGGTATTTATTCTGGGTCCACGTATTGGAATCAGAACAGAAGCGCTCCTGTCATTCACTCTCCTTTCACACACATAACCTAGTGTATCAACAGGGACAAACACGACAAATAACATGAGGACAGACAAATAAACCTCCACAAGTTCCCTGAGATCCCCCGTTTCCCACCCAGACTGAAAAGAGAACTCACCTAGAGAGGGAAGGAGAGAGATCAGTAAGACAAGGGCTTACTTCACCGCGGTTTTTATGTCTCTCCTTTGCTCCTCGGGAGCTCTCTTCTTGCTTCAGTCAAGGCAGGTGTGATGGGAATCACGGACGAGCCCCCAACTGTTAGAGTAGCCTCCTCTACTAAAAATGAGGTTGTCAAGGTTCAAGCGATTCACCGGCCGCGGGGGACATCAAGCACACACAGAGTTGGTGTACAATAGAGTCCGGGTTTCCCCTTCCTCAGTGTTTATTTATACACAAAGACACACGCACAAAGCCAATCAAAGGTTTATGGTATGAGACACTGACCAATCAAATTATAGATAACAGGGCATGATAGCCTCATGTCAGGACAGAGCGAGCAAGTTATGTGGAATGTGTTGTCTTAGCCCTTGACAATCTAAACAAGTCTTGTTGCCCCACCACCCCTCCTACACCTTATACTGGAATGTCCTTAAGTAGTTTGGAAAAGTTTGCTTAGAGACGAGATGGAGTCTGTTACATTAACAACTGTGACAAGATGGAGTTGGTTACTATAACACAGTGAAGCAGAACTGTTAATAATTGAATAGGACCACTCAATGTACATATAAGATCAGAATGTGCAGGGATTATGACTCTTCTAAATCAATTGTTTCAGCACTTGGTGCTTTATGACATGCTTCTTGCAGCTAGGGCAACGTGTTTAATGAGATAGGTTCCCTTTAATCCCTTTAACCTAACAATACCACAATACTTTGGCTACTTGCCACTGTCCATACTACCTTCTACTTGTTCTGACACCTATTCTGGTATCATTAACTTGTATCAGTTGCTACAATATCTGTAAATGCTAATAAATAAAAAAGCTGACATCATGTTACATTGTTTAAGGTGTTTTCCAATCACATATGCAGTGGCTCGGTTTGGAGTGGTCCCAAGGCTACTCTATATCCCCCAGACACCATCGAGGGTGTCACCAAGTATTGATTCTCTCTGGAGGGGATGGTAAAGTGTGGTGCTTCCTAATTGGAAATAAGTTCAGGGAGTTTGCCAGTAAACCAGTGTGCTTCTTTATTGGAGGAACTCAGGTGTAAAATATTAAAGGCAAGACACTAAGCTGGCTTCTCTAGCCTCTTCCCTGGCAGAAGAACATAATGTGCTGAGGAAAGGCCTGACCTAGCTGTTCCTCTCTCTCTTTCTCTCACTCTCAAGAGGCTGGTACCTTTGCCAAAGCGGCTGGTGGTGCAGAGTCGGTGGCTCAGTTGTCTGATGGCCCTCTAGTCAAAGGGCTGGTGATTCAGGGTCTGTGGCCAGAGTACCCCATCTCAGCGTCTTCTTCTAGTCACTTATGCTGTCTATCAGAGTCTCTTCTACTAAACACTGATCCCTATCTGCAAACAATTTATAATGAGCTAGAACCTTCTAGTGGGAGGGCTGGAGTGTGATGAATCATAGCCTAAACAGAAACAAGGTTGCAATTCAGTCTGTCAATAGACTTGTATAGAGTTTCAATACAAGTCTCATGGAATGATTAACCCTTAGGATACCAGGCGCTGTACATGTACGGCACAAAAAGCTGAGACAGAATTCCATGTGTACTCACGGTCCCTGAGCGGAATCGCTCGGTGACCGGGGTACGATGGCTGCTCTGCACGGCAGGCAGCCATCTTTCCTAAGGGCACAGGGAGGTTTTCTGCCCCCCTGCAGCCCTGATCGCTGCGATTGGCCGGTTTCTGCAGACCAGCAATCGCAGCTCCGGGTGGCTTTCATCCATTCAAGGAGCTGCAAGGGACGCTGTCCGATGGTGATTGGTGCTGAACAGGTCAGCACCAGTCACATCGGAGGTGAGGCAGGGGATACAAGTGTTTGACATCCCCTGCCAGCGCTGCCATTGGCTGGTACAATGCTCCAGCCAAAGGCAGCGCTATAGCAGCACAGGAAGGGGCAGAACCTTCCTGCATGCAGCCATTCTAGCTCATGACTGCATGCAGAGAGGTTCTGTGCTTCTCTGTGCTGCTTGTTGGCTTGCTGGGACTTGTGGTTCTCCACCATAGCTTTACTACTGCTCCTGTAAAGAAGAAGAAAGAAGAAAAGAAGAAGAAGCAGTTCCAGATCCCTAACCCACCCTCCGTCCCTGTCACTGTTCACTACAGTTTCTGCACGCACACACGATCTGTGTGCGTGCGTGCTGTATCAGCAGCATCTTCACATTTTTTAATTTTATTTTTTTTTACATATCTTGTGTGGGAAAAAAAAAACGCAGTTAGTGGTAGTTAGTTAGATAGATAGATAGCTAAATTTCAGTTAGTGTCAGTTTAGGTTTTTGCACAGATGCGCTGTATCTGCGTACGTGCAGCCTGCTACCACTGAGCACTGATCAGTAGTGTCCATTAGTGATCGCGTCTGCTCATTTTGCACTGCACGTTTTTTTTGTGCAGTAAATACTTTTTTTCTACAGTAAAGCCTTTTTTCTGCAGTAAATACTTTTTTTTTTTTACAGAAAAGTCCCCCCCCCTTTTTTTTTAAATTCTATTTCAAGACTATAAAAAAAACCTTCACATGTGAAAACACTACACACACACCCCTCACACTAAATAAAGTTTTACACGTTTCACACGTCAGACCCCAATAAAATATAAATGGCCCAATCATCCCAACGAGTGTACTCGGCAGAAGAGGCATATGCATATCTTGCCTCTGATACCGAGTCGGCCATTGAAGGAGAAGAGGATGCCACTTTCCTTTACCCCTCATCATCATCATCATCCGCTGATGAGGGACCCTCTAGGAGGCGCCCCAGAACGACAGTTGAGGCAAAATTCGGGATTTTGAGGCCAGCTCCAGAATTCATTCAGACTGTGCAGGGTTCACAGAAATTGATTTTTTTTTAAAAATCTTTTTCTCTGAATATTTTATAAATTTGATGGTAACCCAAACAAATTTATATGCCCAGCAATTTATTTCCCAGAACCCCACAACACCATATGCTAGACCCCAAGGTTGGACCCCAGTAAATGCAGTTGGGATGATGACCTTTTGGGGACTCGTGCTGCATATGGGCGTTGTTAAAAAAAACAAAGATTAATTAGTATTGGAGTGCGGATATCTTGTACCACACCCCAATTTACAGTAATACCATGGCCCGGAATTGATTCCAAAGTATACTTAAATTTTTTGCATTACAACGATAATGCACAATGCCCATCCCAGAATGACCCCGCATATGACTGTCTGTTCAAAATTAGACCTGTCCTTGACCACTTCAATACAAAGTTTTCAGAAGTGTACACCCCCGAACAAATTGTCTGCATAGACGAAACTCTATTACTTTTCAAAGGGAGGGTAAGATTCTGCCAGTACCTGCCCAGCAAGCGGGCAAGGTATGGCATAAAAATGTATAAACTCCGGGTACACTCACAAGTTCCGGGTTTATGAAGGGAGGGACACCTGAATTGAACCCCCAGAATGCCCCCTGGCCTAGGAGTTAGTGGGAAGATTGTGTGGGACTTGCTCCACCCACTGCTAGATAAGGGTTACTATCTCTACATACTGTAGATAATTACTACACAAGTCTACCACTGTTCCACTCCCTAACTTCCAGACGTACTGTGGCATGCGGCATAGTACGCAAAAATCAGCGAGGCCTCCCTAGATCCTTTGCAGCAACCACTGAGAAAGGGTGAAAGTAGGGCTCTCCTCAATGAGAGGAAAATGTTGGACAAGAGGGATATCCTTGTACTGACTAGTATTTACCCCCACCAGCTACCCTGCCCGTGTACGTGGTACCACTACCACTGTCCCAAAACCAGACTGTATTCTGGATTACAAAAAGCACATGGGAGGGATTAATCTTTCAGATCAAGTTCTGAAGCCCTACAGTGCCACACGAAAAACAAAAGTGTGGTACAAAAAGCTGGCCGTGCACCTCGTACAGGTGGCGCTGTACAATGCAATGCATTTGTGCTATTTAGATCTACAGGCGAGACAAGAACATTCCTACAATTTCAAGAGGTGATGATAAAGGCCATAATTCTTCAAAACCAAGCAGAAGAGGCCCCCAGTACTTCTGCAAGTTACAGTGCCCAGGTTGTACCAGGCCAACATTTCCCTGGTAAAGTCCCCCAAACAGCGAGGAAGGGAAGGACCCAAAAACGATGCAGGGTGTGTTCAAAAAGAGGGATTAGGATGGACACTATTCACCACTGCAAAACCTGCCCTGAAAAACCTGGCCTGTGCATCAAGGATTGTTTCAGAATCTACCACTAATCCATGGAGTATTAATTTCATCCTTGATGTACCCTGTAGTTTTTATCACTTTATACCTCAGATTTAGTCCAAACAGCTTACATAGCCACTTGTCACCAACCACTACATATTCATTTCTGTAAGACACCTGTTAGGTCAAAAGTACCCTTTTTACAACTTAAAATATTCGTACAGGGGTGCTCTTTCCAAAATGGGGTCACTTCTTGGGGTTTTTAGTTGCTGGGGACCTCAGGATTTTTTTAAATGACAAATGGAACATAAAATCCATTTCTGTCCATTCATGCCTGCAAAATGCCCATTTTGCAGCTTGCTTGCTGTGCGCCAAAACTGCGAGCTACAAGCACATATGGGGTGTTGCTATAATGGGCAGAAAATGGGGAACATGTACTGGGGTGCATTTTCTCCTTTAACCACTTGTGAAAGTGAAAAATTGGGGTCTGCTAGTAATTTTTCATTTTCACAAATGTGTGCTTTGAAATGCTTTTACAAGTGTTTCTGACTACTGTGAGACACCAGTTTGCTGAAAAGTACACTTTCTACCACTTAAAATGTTCATACGGGGGTGCTCTTTCCAAAATGGGTTCACTTCTTGGGGGTTTTAATTTCTGGGGACCTCAGGAAATATTTAAATGTGACATGGCAATAAAAAAACCATGTCTGTTAATTCTGGCCTGCAAAATCCATATTTTGCTGTTTGCCTCTAGAGGCCTGCTGTGTGCCCATACAGCAGGCTACGAGCACATATGGGGTGTTTCCTGAATGGGGAGAAAATGGGTAACAAAATGTGGGGTGCATTTGGTCATGTTACCCCTTGTGAAAGTGAAAGATATGTGCGTAAAGCAACTTTTTTCTGGAAAAAATTGTATTTTTTCATTTTCACAGCCAAGTATTTCCCAATTCTGTGAAACGCCTGATAGGTCAAAGTGCTCACTACACACCTTGAAATACTCCTTGAGGGGTGTAGTTTCTGGAATGGGGTCACTTTTTGGGGGTTTCCACTGTAGGGGTATCTCAGGATGTCTTCATATGCGCCATACCTCCCAAAAGCCAATCCTGCAAAATCTGTCCTCCAAAAGCCCGATGGCGCTCCTCCCGTTTTGAACCCTGCCATGCACTCATGCATCCGTTTTTTGAGCACATGTGGGGTGTTGCCATGATCATGGGGAAATGGGTAACAAAATGTGGGGTGCATTTTTGTCCTGTTACCCCTTGTGAAAGTGAAAAATGTGTGTGTAAAGCAACTTTTTCTGGAAAAAATTGTATTTTTTCATTTTCACAGCCAAGTATTTCCCAATTCTGTGAAACGCCTGATGGGTCAAAGTGCTCACTACACACCTTGAAATACTCCTTGAGGGGTGTAGTTTTCGGAATGGGGTCACTTTTTGGGGGTTTCCACTGTAGGGGTATCTCAGGGTGTCTTCATATGCTCCATAGCCCCAAAAGCAAATCCTGCAAATCCTGTCCTCCAAAAGCCCAATGGCGCTCCTCCCGTTTTAAAACCCTGCCATGCACTCATGCATCCATTTTTTGAGAACATGTGGGGTGTTTCCGTGATCATGGGGGAAATGGGTAACAAAATGTGGGGTGTATTTTGTCCTGTTACCCCTTGTGAAAGTGAAAAATGTGTGTGTAAAGCAACTTTGTCTGGAAAAAATTGTATTTTTTCATTTTCACAGCCAGGTGTTTCTGAATCCTGTGAAACGCCTGATTTTACGAAAGACTTTCCGCATGTCTTCCATTCCGTTTTTTATACGGACACGGAATACATATGGTCGTGTGAATGGAGCCTAATTTTCCGTCAATTCTC
>ONZH01018659.1:0-94299 GCA_900303285.1 Rhinella marina | reverse complement strand
CTAATAGTTCAGCGGTTCCTCAAGACATACCCCAATCTGTCTGATTTGCTCACCAAGGTGCGCTGCATCTGTGCGCATTTGCGCAAGTCGACCACAGATGCTGCCACTTTCAGGGCAGGGCAGCGCAGCGCCGCCTAAAACTGCCCGCTCACCGACTGTTGTGCGACGTGCCCACAAGATGGAATTCGATATTAAACATGTTATCCAGAGTTTACCAGCAGCGCAGATCGATTGTAGACTGCCAGATGTCAACTTCCACCAGAACCGGTAGTCAGGTCACTCAGATTCCTCAAGTCTACAATGAGGAGTGGACGTGGATGTCTGATATCTGCCAGGTGTTGACCAACTTTGAGGAGTCAACACAGATGGTCAGCGGCGATGCCGCCATTATCAGCCTCACCATCCCGCTGCTTTGCCTGTTGAAAAACTCACTGCTCAGCATGAAGTCGGATGCTTTGCGCTTGTCACAAGAGACGGTGGAGGAAGATACGTCGCTTGATAGCCAGAGCACCCTCCGGTCTGTTTCTCAGCGCGTATCGGAGGAGGGGGATGAGGATGAGGAGGAAGAGGAGGAGAATGTCTGCGAGACAGAAGAGGGTACCAGTGCTCAGTCCTTCTTAACTCTTGAGCGTGTATGGGCTGAAGAGGAGGAGGAGGAGGAGGAAATGGAGAGTCAGGCCAGTGAGGAGAGGGAATTCTTGCGTGTTGGGACTCTGGTGCACATGGCAGTCTACATGTTAGGCTGCCTATCCTGTGACCCTCGCGTTAGAAGCATTTTTTCAAACACTGATTACTGGGTGTTCACTCTCCTGGACCCACGGTACAAGCAGAACCTTTCCACTCTCATCCCTGTAGAGGAAAGGAGTATGAGAGTGAATAGATATCAACAGGCCCTGGTACACAAGCTGAAACAATCCTTCCCATATGGCAGATAGCATGGTTCTGTGGGCCAAGTAGCGGGGGAGAGGAGGCGAGCAGGCAGCTTGTCCAGCACTGGCAGGGGAACGCTCTCCAAGGCCTTTGCCAGTTTTATGTCACCCCAGCAAGACACTGTCACCTGTCCCCAGTCTAGGCAGAGTAGGGGGGAGCTGTACAGAAAGATGGTGAGGGAGTACCTAGCTGACCATACCAACGTCCGGACCGATCACTCTGCTCCATACAACTACTGGGTTTCAAAGCTGGACACGTGGCCTGAACTGGCGCTGCCTAACGCTGACCAAAAAAACGCCATTTTTTAGAGGTCCAACTGGCACTCTGTTACCATAATTGTTCAGGAGGGCCCCCTACAGGCCCTCTCTTCAAACAATTTTTCCGGAGGTCCACCTACAGGCCCTCTCTCTAAATAATTTTTCTGGAGGTCCACCTACAGGCCTTCTCTCTAAACAATTTTTCCAGAGGGCCCCCTACAGGTCCTCTCTCCAAACAATTTTTCCGGAGGTCCACCTACAGGCCCTCTCTCTAAACAATTTTTCCGGAGGTCCACCTACAGGCCCTCTCTCCAAACAATTTTTCCGGAGGTCCACCTACAGGCCCTCTCTCCAAACAATTTTTCCGCAGTGTCAACTACAGACAGTGTAAAACAATGTTTCAGGAGCGTCAAACAGACAGTCCAAAACAATTTTTCAGGAGGCGCAAGTACCGACATTTAAAAAAAAAATTTTTGGGCTGAGGGTAGACTGTACTCCGAAAAGAAAAAAATTTTTGGAGGCTCAACAAAAGCCATTTCACTGCATTCTCAGTCGGACAAAGTCATTGGTGGTGTAACCGCTATGCTGTGTCAGGCTAAATTTTTGGGTGCTTCACCAGCTACCGCATACTAACTCAGTCACTCTGTTGTCACCGCCGCCATACAGGGCCACGAAAAATGTTTGTGGTTCGCCTGCTACCGCAGTGTCACTCGCTCACTCTGTTGTCACCACCATAGTGGTTTGCACTATAGCAGCCCAAGTCTGCACATTCCCCTTTTTATCTCCAAGTGATCTATACTGCACGTCACGTAATAAAATAGGTTCTTTTGCTCTCAGTGATACAAATCCATTTCATAAAATCCTTTCTTTCTCTTTAACTGATCTATACTGAACGTCACTTTTAAAAATACGTCTTTTTCTTCTCTCTTTCTCTCTCTCCAAACTATTTTTCCGGATAGGTGCCGTATACGGTATTAAACTGAGAAGAATACATACAACACATGCCCCACTTGATCAATCTCATAGTTGACAACTGTACCGGTTGATGCTAAATTTTTAAGTTGGGGTCCTGCGTCGTCATTCGAACTCCATCCGGCTGTTGTCACCACCACACACGTTAGCCAAGGGGGCACTCCTCTGGCTCTTTCAGCTCAACCTCCTTCCCCCCAGCCTGCCCCCCACCTACAGGCCCTCTCTCCAAACAATTTACCCGGATAGGGGACGTATTAGATATTGTACAGATTTTTTTTTTGTTCTTCTTTTAATTGCCTCCTGACCTGTGATAGGCAGAGCATGGACACGTCCCCTTAGCTGCAGTAGAAAAGACACTCCCCTGGCCAGAGCAAGCTGTTTTTCCTTTTCCGTGTTAGAAAAATCCATGAAATATATGGTCCTAAGATAGGGGACGTATACGATTTTAAACTGAGAAGAATCGATACCACACATGCCCCACTAGGAGAATTTGGGGTAATGGTGGGGTTAGGCAGCCTCAGAGGCATCCATGCATGCTGCCCCTGCTGTTTCCTGTCCATTTCCGTGGTGTTTCCTTCATTTTTTGATGTTTCCAGGTTTTCACCCAGCCTTCCCTAGGCAGAGCCTTGGTCCCCTGCAAAAATGCTCGAGTCTCCCATTGACTTCAATGGGGTTCGTTACTCGAAACGAGCACCCGAGCAGCGGGAAAAGTTTGACTCGAATAACGAGCACCCGAGCATTTTAGTGCTCGCTCATCTCTAGTCCCGGTGCACAACATTATCAATCATGATAATCCCCTGTACTTTTCAAAGTCCAGAATGCACAATCCCTCTCTCACATGGAGCGTGATAAATGCAAGAGACACTCTCGTGTGCAAGAGGCCTATGTCTAAACTCTATGACGATCTATAAGCAAATAGAAAATTACTATACAGATGTAGCTGCACTGAGCTCCATTGCTATGCAACAGGTAGCAAAATGCACTGCAGACGGGGTTAATTTAATGTATGAAATGCAAAAAGTACATACAGATGCAGATGCACTGAGCTGTGAATTCAATAATTAGCAAAGAGGGGTGGAATAAAGTTAAGAATAAAGTTTGCATAGATTGTGTGCATGGGAGCGCACAGCATGATAGTTTACTATGATGCTGTGCACAGGAGCACCAGGTAGGGGCAAGAGGGGGGCAGCTGAAGGGCCATGGGCTGAAGGGAAAGGGTTAGGTTAAGAAAGTGGAATTGGGAAAAGGGGCCCATTTCATTTTTTTCACCTCAGGCAGCAGAATGGATAGGTGCACCCCTGGCTGTGCACACTGGGCCATCCACAGTACTGCTATCTTGTACTCATATGCTTATATGAGTACAGGACAGTAGTACTGTGGGTGGCCCAACATGGAAAATGTCATAGTTAACTATCATGCTGTGCGCTACCATGAACACACTTTATGCCACTCCAGGACATATTGTGCTGCTCACGGACCATTTCTCTTGGGAGGCATACGTAAGGATTTGTGGGTAAAAATATAAATCAAAATGTTATTACTGACTGATATTTTCTCTCTTCTTTGAGTCGCCCGATGCCCATGCAGTAGAGGACAGCTCCTGTCCAATTTCTTCCCACAACTGCTTCTTCTGGACACAGTCATGGTACATCTCACTTCTTGTGTCCCATAGGGATGGCCGCTCCTGTATTAAAACTATAAAACCCTGACATGTTTGAATACTGTTCCTGCTCTCCTAGAAACACAGGGACAGACTCACATGTCACAGGGGGCTGGCCTTATTTTTTTTTAATTTACTGGATACTGATCTGCAAATGTGGATGACGTTTGGATGTATTCTGCATGTCATCCGCATTTTTTGCAGACCCATTGAGTACAATGGCACCACGGAACGCAATTTGCAGACAAGAGTAGGACAAGCTTTATTTATTTTTTGCGGATCCGCATAACGGAATGGAACGAAACAACGGATGTGGACAGCAAACGGAGGGCCATTGAAATGAAAGGGTGCACATTCCATTCTGCAAATGTGCGGAACGGATGTGGATTAAAAAATACTGACATGTGAATGGACCCTTAAATTGATTAATCGACCAGCTCTACCCAATGATCATTCTAGCTGGGCTCCAAAGATCCTGTGTGCAGATGGAAAAAGCTTCCAGAAAGTCAACCATCACTACAGCACTTCACCAATCCGGGCTTTATGGCAGAGTGACCAGAAAGAAGCCTCTCTTCAGTAAAAGACAACTGAAAACTGGCCTGGAGTTTACAAAAAAGCAACAAAAGGACTCTAAGACTGTGAGAAGTAAGATTCTCTGGTCTGATGAAACCAAGACAGAACTTTTTTGCTTCAATCATAAGCATCATCATGTCTTGAGAAAACCAGGTACTGCTGTGGGGGTGATTTTCTATGGCTGGGACAGGTATACTAGTCAGAGTTGGGGGAAAGCTGAATGGAGAAATGTAAAGAGATATTCTTAATGAAAACCTGATTCACAGTGCTCTGGACCTCAGGCCAAACGTTCACCTAACAACAAGGCAATGACCTTCACCCCTTAGTGACTGATGACGTACTATGTACGTCATGATGTGGTGTTAGTTACCGCATCATGACGTGCACAGTACGTCATGAGCTCCAAGTGTCACCACAAGTACACTTGCAGTGACACTTGCTTGTAAACGGGTGTCACGGACAGCAGAGCTGTCCGGACACCCGGCAGGGGACCAATCACAGTGGTCCCTGCCTTAGAACCCCTGCGATTGGTCAGTCAGATTTGACTGACCAATCGCAGAGTTCAGCAGCGCAGCCCCGATGTCCTTGAGGACATCGGGGCTGCGCTGCTTGTTGTAATATTTCAGGATGGCCGAGCGGACCCCCAAGCTACCGCCCACCCGCCACCCGCCGTCCTCCGCTGCCGCTGGTAAGTATTTGCCCCCCCTTCCCCAGTTTATTCCCCCCAAGTTTCAGGATGGCGAGCGGTATTAGATTGTCAGCTGTAACATACAGCTGACAATCTAATGTAACGGCCGACATCGCTGCTGGCAGTGATGTCGGCCGTTTAATCCCTTCCATGCCGCGATCCGTAGGGACCACGGCATGGAAGGGGTTAACAGGCAGGATGCTCCCTCTCTCCCCCATCGGGCGCTGCTCTGCTGTGGCAGCGTCCCGATGGTTACCATGGCAAACGGACGCCATCCAGCTTGCCATGGTATATCAAGCCTGACTAGGCTCCTGCTAAAGGCAGGAGCCTGATCAGGCTTAGTGTGTAAAGTAAAAATACACTGCATTACACTATATCGTGTACTGCAGTGTATTATAGAGACATAAGATCCACTGGATCTTCAAGAACCAAGTGGGTCTGAGTCAAAAAAGTTAAAAAAAAAAATTAAAATCATTTTTTTCCATATATGCACATTTATAACTGAGTAAAAATAAATAAAATAAAATAATAAAATACCCTAGACATGTTAGGTATTGCTGCGTCCGTAACAACTTACTCTACAAAAATCTCACATGGCCTAACCCCTCAGATGAACACAGTAAAAAAAATAAAATAAAAACTATGTAAAAAAAGCCATTTTTTTGTCACCTTACATTACAAAAAGCGTAATGCCAAGCGATCAAAAAGGCGTCTTCCTCCCAAAATAGTACCAATGTAACCGTCATCTCATCCCACAAAACAATAGCCCCTACCTGAGACAATCGCCCAAAAAATAAAAAAAACTACAGCTCTCAGACTATGGAGACACTAAAACATGATTTTTTTTCTTTCAAAAATGATATTATTGTGTAAACCTTAAATAAATAAAAAAAAAGTATACATGTTAGGTATCGCCACGTCCGTAACCACCTGCTCTACAAAAATCTCACATGACCTAATCCCTCAGATAAACACAGTAAAAAAAATAAAATAAAAACTATGTCAAAAAAGCCATTTTTTGTCACCTTACATCACAAAAAGCGTAATACCAAGCAATCAAAAAGGCGTATTCCCCCCAAAATAGTACCAATCTAACCGTCATCTTATCCCGCAAAAAATTAGCCCCTACCTGAGACAATCGCCAAAAAAATAAAAAAAACTACAGCTCTCACACTATGAAGACACTAAAACATTATTTTTTTTCTGTTTCAAAAATGATCTTATTGTGTAAACCTTAAATAAATAAAAAAAGTACACATGTTCGGTATCGCCACGTCCGTAACAACCTGCTCTACAAAAATCTCACATGACCTAACCCCTCAGGTGAACATAGTAAAAATGAATAAATTAAAGCTGTGCCAAAATTACCAATTTTTGGGTCACCTTGCCCCAAAAAGTTAATAATGAATAATCAAAAAATCATATTTACCCAAAAATGGTACCAATAAAAATTTCAACTCTTCTTGCAAAAAATGAGCCCCTACACAAGACGATCGGAAGAAAAATAAAAAAGATATGGCATTCAGAAAATGGAGACACAAAAACATATTTTTTCTCAAAAATGCTTTATTATGTAAAACTGAAACAAACAAACAAAGAAAGTAGACATATTTGATATCATCGCGTCCGTAACAACCTGCTCTATAAAAATACCACATGATCTAACCTGTCAGATGAACATTATAAAAAACAAAAAATAAATACAGTACCAAAACATCCATTTTTCGGTTACCTTGCCTCCCAAAAAAAATAATATAGAGCGATTAAAAATCATATGTACCCCAAAATAGTACCAAGAAAACTGTCATCTTATCCCGTAGTTTCCAAAATGGGGTCAGTTTTTGATTGTTTGTACTATAGGGTGCATCTGGGGGCTTCAAATGGGACATGGTGTCTAAAAACCAGTCCAGCAAAATCTGACTTCAAAAAACCATAAGGCGCTCCTTTCCTTCTGCGCCCTGCCATGCGCCCATACAGCAGTTTACCACCACATGTGGGGTGTTTCTGTAAACCGCAGAATCAGGATAATAAATATTTGAGTTTTGTTTGGCTGTTAACCTTAAATGTGTTAAAGAAAAAATTGACTAAAATGGAAAATCTGCCAAAAAAGTGAAATTTTGAAATTTCATCTCTATTTTCCTTTAATTCTTGTGGAATACCTAAAGGGTTAACAAAGTTTATAAAATCAGTGTTAAGTAACTTGAGGGGTGTAGTTTCCAAAATGGGATCATTTATGGGGGGGTTCTACTATGTAAGCCCCACAAAGTGACTTCAGACCTGAACTGGTCCTTAAAAAGTGGGTTTTGGAAATTTTCTTAAAAATTTTAAGAATTGCCTCTAAAATTCTAAGCCTTCTAACGTCCCAAAAAAATAAAATGACATTTAAAAAATGATGCAAACATAAAGTAGACATATGGCGATTGTTAAATAATAAATATTTTATGAGGTATCACTTTCAATTTTAAAAGCAGAGAAATTGAAATTTTGAAAATTGTGAATTTTTCAAAAATTTTGGTAAAGTTGGGATTTTTTCATAAATAAAGGTGACATACAGTATAGACCAAAAGTTTGGACACACCTTCTCATTCAAAGAGTTTTCTGTATTTTCATGACTATGAAAATTGTAGATTCACACTGAAGGCATCAAAACTATGAATTAACACATGTGGAATTATATACCTAACAAAAAAAGTGTGAAACAACTGAAAATATGTCTTATATTCTAGGTTCTTCAAAGTAGCCACCTTATGCTTTGATTACTGCTTTGCACACTCTTGGCATTCTCTTGATGAGCTTCAAGAGGTAGTCACCTGAAATGGTATTCCAACACTCTTGAAGGAGTTCCCAGAGATGCTTAGCACTTGTTGGCCCTTTTGCCTTCACTCTGCGGTCCAGCTCACCCCAAACCATCTCAATTGGGTTCAGGTCTGGTGACTGTGGAGGCCAGGTCATCTGGCATAGCACCCTATCACTCTCCTTCTTGGTCAAATAGCCCTTACACAGCCTGGAGGTGTGTTTGGGGTCATTGTCCTGTTGATAAATAAATGATGGTCCAACTAAACGCAAACCGGATGGAATAGCATGCCGCTGCAAGATGCTGTGGTAGCCATGCTGGTTCAGTATGCCTTCAATTTTGAATAAATCCCCAACAGTGTCACCAGCAAAGCACCCCCACACCATCACACCTCCTCCTCCATGCTTCACGGTGGGAACCAGGCATGTAAAGTCCATCCGTTCACCTTTTCTGCGTCGCACAAAGACATGGTGGTTGGAACCAAACTACTTTCTGTTCTTAGCTAACACTGGCCTACCAGTGACTTGATGACGATGAGGGTGTCCTTGGCCTGTTTTCCCTCTCTTTAAATGGAGGGAGTGGGTACTCTATGAGCTGCTTCCTCCCCACTATGGCTAGAGAGGAGGGAAGCGCAACCACTTTCCGCTTCACTCTCCTCTCAACTGACCTTGACTCTCAGCCCCCACCCTTGGCAGGAAGTTGGCCTAATCTACTTCTACCAAAGGGGGTGGAATGGAATGGTAAGTTCCATTCCTGGTGCAGACCACTGACAGCCATACTCCACCTGCTGGTAAACAAGGTACATAGCATGTCATATATTAAGATTACATCCAAATTATGTGAAATACAATAAATCAGTGCAACAACAGTAATGCCCTTACTGACCTGATGCTGTATCCTCTTTTTTGAAAACTAAAATAAGATAAACCTACATAGAGTAGACATATCTACTGTAGGTGGTTAGAGAGTGACGGAGATACTTATCGACACCCCTGCAAAGCAATCGCTAGATGCTACGGTAATAATGAATGCTCTATCAGGGTTTAATAGGCTACCAAACACTAATTAATAAAAGCTCTGGTCCAATTAATACATGGAACCATGTCCAATTAATACAGGGAACCATGTCCAGTTAATACTGGGAACCATATTCCCTGGATACAGAAGACACCCAGAGGCGACAACCATCTTAGTCATATACATATTATGACAAGTCAAATGAGATGATACCAGTCATGTATAACACATCACATCAAAAATAGACTAAATGCCAGTCAAGATGTGTAGGGTTGACACATTAGCATGAACTGAAGGAAAAAAGTCCCAGAAAAATCCAGAAACGACCCAGTATAATTATAAGCCAGTAATATAATACACAGTCATTACTAGGAATAAATAAATACTATGATACAGTATCTTGTGTATAAAGAAACCAACAGTTATCCATGTCCTAAAAGGATATAATAATCACTGATGGAAGAGTGAATAAATGAGTAGCTTAACCCCATACTATTAGACATGGTGACATATTGTAACATGGTGTGACCTGGTAAGGAAACAATCACCTGGACGCTCGTTTCACCAACCGGCTTCGTCAGGAGGTGCTTACATACTAAAAGTCAGGGTATATATAGAGATCAATAGGAAGGTACTAAGAGGGTAAATTCAAAGTGGCGAAAGTGAAAAATGTAAACAAAAGACCTCTTACCGTGCGCAAGGGGCTGCCTGGGTGAAAAAGAGGATATGTCCGGGTTCAGCTCTAAACCCGGATAACCCCTTTAATTGTCATGTTTTTGTATTATATACAATAAAGCAAGATATATTTTATTAATTGGACCAGAGCTTCCATTAATTAGTGTTTGGTAGTGTTTATGGAAAGGGTCCTTGTACATTTATGGGCATATGTAGGTCATATCTATAAACATATACACTCACCGGCCACTTTATTAGGTACACCATGCTAGTAACGGGTTGGACCCCCTTTTGCCTTCAGAACTGCCTCAATTCTTCGTGGCATAGATTCAACAAGGTGCTGGAAGCATTCCTCAGAGATTTTGGTCCATATTGACATGATGGCATCACACAGTTGCGGCAGATTTGTCGGCTGCACATCCATGATGCGAATCTCCCGTTCCACCACATCCCAAAGATGCTCTATTGGATTGAGATCTGGTGACTGTGGAGGCCATTTGAGTACAGTGAACTCATTGTCATGTTCAAGAAACCAGTCTGAGATGATTCCAGCTTTATGACATGGCGCATTATCCTGCTGAAAGTAGCCATCAGATGTTGGGTACATTGTGGTCATAAAGGGATGGACATGGTCAGCAACAATACTCAGGTAGGCTGTGGCGTTGCAACGATGCTCAATTGGTACCAAGGGGCCCAAAGAGTGTCAAGAAAATATTCCCCACACCATGACACCACCACGACCAGCTTGAACCGTTGATACAAGGCAGGATGGATCCATGCTTTCATGTTGTTGACGCCAAATTCTGACCCTACCATCCGAATGTCGCAGCAGAAATCGAGACTCATCAGACCAGGCAACGTTTTTCCAATCTTCTACTGTCTAATTTCGATGAGCTTGTGCAAATTGTAGCCTCAGTTTCCTGTTCTTAGCTGAAAGGAGTGGCACCCGGTGTGGTCTTCTGCTGCTGTAGCCCATCTGCCTCAAAGTTCGACGTACTGTGCGTTCAGAGATGCTCTTCTGCCTACCTTGGTTGTAACGGGTGGCAATTTGAGTCACTGTTGCCTTTCTATCAGCTCGAACCAGTCTGCCCATTCTCCTCTGACCTCTGGCATCAACAAGGCATTTCCGCCCACAGAACTGCCGCTCACTGGATGTTTTTTCTTTTTCGGACCATTCTCTGTAAACCCTAGAGATGGTTGTGCGTGAAAATCCCAGTAGATCAGCAGTTTCTGAAATACTCAGACCAGCCCTTCTGGCACCAACAACCATGCCACGTTCAAAGGCACTCAAATCACCTTTCTTCCCCATACTGATGCTCGGTTTGAACTGCAGGAGATTGTCTTGACCATGTCTACATGCCTAAATGCACTGAGTTGCCGCCATGTGATTGGCTGATTAGAAATTAAGTGTTAACGAGCAGTTGGACAGGTGTACCTAATAAAGTGGCCGGTGAGTGTATATATATATATATATATATATATATATATATATATATATATGGTTTGATAGGCTGTACCAGTGATCAAACATTTGCATGGTCAGGTCTCCCAGTAGGACAAAAATCAACAAGGCTCTGGCCACATGATTTACCCACGTGACTGCTGCTGGCCTGCATCCTCTTCTGTGACGGCACTGACAGCATCCATTGTATATGCACTGATACAGGAGGGTCCACTGCTTGTATCTGCACATGTGAACAATGCTTTTAACACTATCGCAGAAGAGGATGAATCCAGGGCAGCAGTTGAAAGTGAAATTAAAATACAAATAACAGCCATAAAATGGGCATAAAAGTGGGCACAAAAAAGTGTGAGTTAAAGAATTAAATGAATTTGCCCAAGTAATCTTGCATTGCCAACATACAGAGGATGAAGCCCTGCACGAGATACAGTTGAGCTCAGCCTGGCCCGAACAGGTTTTGGGCCTTAACCTTTGTCCGGCTGACTAGGTACAATTGTACCTATTCCGTTTTAAAATTGCAATAACTTTTTTTCGAAAAGCCGTAGAGGGCTGAAATTTCGTGACATCTCTGCAGTTTTGGTCCAGAATATATTGGCCAAATTTCAATAAAATATCTCTACCCCCTTCCGAGATAAGGGGTCGAGATATTTTTGCATCCATAACAAGCTGCATAGGTACAAATGTACCCTCATATATTTTGAATGAAGATAATGCAAGGAAAAAAGAATAATATTTTTTTTAATGATAATGCTATTTTATTATTATAAACAAGTAAAAAAACTGACTGGGCTGCTGCAGGTACATGTGTGGGGTCGGAACTGCGCTCCGACCCCACACATGTCACACAACACATACACACAGACACACACAGACATACAGTCATGGCCAAAAGTTTTGAGAATGATACAAATATTAATTTTTACAAAGTCTACTGCTTCAGTTTTTATAATGGCAATTTGCATATACTCCAGAATGTTATAAAGAGTGATCAGCTTAACAGCAATTACTTGCAAAGTCAATATTTGCCTAGAAAATGAACTTTATCCCCCAAAACATACAACATCATTGCAGCCCTGCCTTAAAAGGACCAGCTAACATCGTTTCAGTGTTTGCTCCATTAACACAGGTGTGGGTGTTGATGAGGACAGGGCTGGAGATCAATCTGTCATGATTAAGTAAGAATGACACCACTGGACACTTTAAAAGGAGGCTGGTGCTTGGCATCATTGTTTTTCTTCTGTTAACCATGGTTATCTCTAAAGAAACATGTGCAGTCATCATTGCACTGTACAAAAATGGCCTAACAGGGAAGAGTATCGCAGCTAGAAAGATTGCACCTCAGTCAACAATCTATCGCATCATCAAGAACTTCAAGGAGAGAGGTTCCATTGTTGCCAAAAAGGCTCCAGGGCGCCCAAGAAAGACCAGCAAGCGCCAGGACCGTCTCATAAAAGTGTTTCAGCTTCGGGATCGGGCTACCAGCAGTGCAGAGCTTGCTCAGGAATGGCAGCAGGCAGGTGTGAGTGCATCTGCACGCACTGTGAGGCGGAGACTCTTGGAGCAAGGCCTGGTCTCAAGGAGGGCAGCAAAGAAGCCACTTCTCTCCCGAAAAAAACATCAGGAACAGACTGATATTCTGCAAAAGGTACAGGGAGTGGACTGCTGAGGACTGGGGTAAAGTCATTTTCTCTGATGAATCCCCTTTTCGATTGTTTGGGACATCTGGAAAACAGCTTATTCGGAGAAGACGAGGTGAGCGCTACCACCAGTCTTGTCTCATGCCAACTGTAAAGCATCCTGAAACCATTCATGTGTGGGGTTGCTTCTCAGCCAAGGGAATCGGCTCTCTCACAGTCTTGCCTAAAAACACAGCCATGAATAAAGAATGGTACCAGAATGTCCTCCGAGAGCAACTTCTCCCAACCGTCCAAGAGCAGTTTGGCGATCAACAATGCCTTTTCCAGCATGATGGAGCACCTTGCCATAAAGCAAAGGTGATAACTAAATGGCTCAGGGAACAAAACATAGAGATTTTGGGTCCATGGCCTGGAAACTCCCCAGATCTTAATCCCATTAAGAACTTGTGGTCAATCATCAAGAGACGGGTGGACAAACAAAAACCTACAAATTCTGACAAAATGCAAGCATTGATTGTGCAAGAATGGACTGCTATCAGTCAGGATTTGGTTCAGAAGTTGATTGAGAGCATGCCAGGGAGAATTGCAGAGGTCCTGAAGAAGAAGGGTCAACACTGCAAATATTGACTTGCTGCATTAACTCATTCTAACTGTCAATATAAGCTTTTGTTACTCATAATATGATTGCAATTATATTTCTGTATGTGATAAAAACATCTGACAAACACACATAAAAACCAGAGGGCAGCAGATCATGTGAAAATATAATATTTGTGTCATTCTCAAAACTTTTGGCCATGACTGTATACACATACAAACAGACACACGTACGCATACATACTTACATACTCCAGGGGCAAGTCTTCACAGCGCAGGTACAATTGTACCTCTGCAGCCTGTTAATGTTGTAAAATTATGCAGCCTGACAAGGGTTAAGACTGGCATCAATATGGGCGGATGGACACTTTTTATTGAGTTGAATAATTAACTGGTGTTTTTAAGGGGTGTAACAAATTCAGGGTCACTGATCTTGCACTGCCAACTTACAGACTGTGATGGTCCATATCAGATACAGTTGAGTTCACTCTGGCCCGAACAGGTCCTGGGTAGGGATCAGCGAAGAAAGCTTTGGATTCTAGATCTGTAGTTGCTTTGCTCAAATCTTCAGATTAATGCTGTGGAGACCCGCCAACTGAAGAAACCAGCCAGCAACAGCAGGACATGGAGCAGAACCTGAACCAGCAGGTGGTGGCATCCTTGGACTGCACCCTGTCACCCCAGATCCAAGAACCCCAAGACTACTGGGCAGCCAAACTTGAACTGTGGCCGAGTTTTCCCGGGAGCAGCTTTCCTGCCCAGCCAGTAGTGTGGCATCAGAGCAGGTGTTTAGTCAGCCACTATTCTGATGCTGCCACTCGCTTGATGTCACACACCTGCTTCCTCTGCTGCCATCTTCTCCTAGAGCTATCATCTTCTGCTGTTACGGCCATTGCTTTCGCCACTGACCTCCCAACTCAAACTGGGCCATTGTGTTGACTCCTCATGCTTTTGCCACCCTCACCACTCTGTGACTGGGCCACTGTGTGGATTCCTCATGCTGTTGCCACCCTCAACAGCAGTGGCGTAGTTAGAAATGACTGGGCCCCACAGCAAATTTTGAAACGGGCCCCTCCCCCCTTCACAACCCTCTCCTCCCGTGCAACCCCCACTCTTGTGGCTTGTGGCAGTCGCAAGAAATCCAGCTGTGTTGGATTTCTTGTGACTGCTGCAGCAATACCATTTATTTCTATGGGTTCACCGCTACTCAACTGGCTGTCACGCGACAAGTGTCACCATGTAGCCCTTGCCTAACACATACCTCTACTCTCTCAGCTGCCTTGCCTTCATGCCCCAAACCTGCAGGCTGCCCTCTCTCTGCTATGAGGCAGGGAACATACCTGCAGAAGGCTGCCATGCCTTCATCTCCTTCTGGTCTGGTCCTTCTGTTTCCTGGGCGGGCGCTGCACATGTCATTCATATGCATAGCGCCCTGCCTGCCCAGGGAACAATGAGGACAAGACGGCAGTATGTGCAGCACCATATTCATCGGGCTGGTGGGCCCTTTCTTTCATGAATTAAGGATGTACCAATGTTACCACATGTTTAGGGGACCTGGCATCAAAGTAATTTAGTACTGCTCCGGAGGCCAGATGCAGCTTCCCGGAGTCTTAGGCCCAGTTTATACAACTAAAACATGCTTAAAAAATCAGCACAGAATCCTTTTTTTTCAGCTCGAAAAAAAACGCTTTTTTTTTTTTACGCATCTTTTTTCTTTCAATGGGCTTCACTACAAAGCTAAATTTTCAGCTTGAAGTTTTTGAGGATCTGTGCACCGAAAATGCACTAAAACTGCATTGACTGATATGGAGTATTTTTTTCTGCTTCCCATTTATCTCAATAGGAAATTCAGTGCAGATTCTGCCCCAAGATAGGGCACGCTGCTTCTTTTTTCCACATTTTTTTTTTATATGTGTAAAAAAAGCAAGTGCTGCTTGAAGTGAATGGAAGCACGATTTGAGACTTCTTTGGAGCTGATTTTGCGGCAGAAGCACTCCAAAATCAGCTGCAAAAAACTCAGTGAGAGCTAGCCCATAGGCTGTATTTACATTAGATTTCTGCCCCAGGTTCAGCCTATGTACATTACTTATACATTACACAGTTGCCTCAGACAGTTGTCATACAGTGGCACTTGTCACCATTGTAAAAAAAAAAAAAAAAAAAATACAGATCTGTTTAACATACATGTGTTTGTAGTGGACTATCAGGATGGAAAAGGGTAGTATACTATCCATTTGCATCCTTTTTTCCATATGTTAGCGTGGGTTCACATCACGTTTTATGCCTCATTGACATTCTTGTATCCTGCACAGTCCGGTAACAAAAAGTCTATATTTTTTTTTTTTTTTACAATGTAACTCTATGGTGAACGGATGCCACCACTGTATGGCATTAGTCTGAGGTATCCATTTAACGCATATGTTAAACGGATTGGAAAAACGTAATGTGAACCCAGCCTTAAATGTGGGACAAAAATGTAATGTGAACTAGCAGTGCATTGTACAGTTGTTGAAAAAACCATACTCGTCTGTTCCCCGCCACTCCACTCTGTGATCTTCCAGTCCCCATTCTGTAAATGTTTTGGTAGATTGGGGTCAGATAACTGGCCTCATAACGATATGTCCCCAAGCAGCACATGGGCGCCCAGGGCACTGCGGCATCAGATAGCTAGGGGGCCTAGAGGACAGGGCATCAGATAGATATGCGGCCTAGAGGACAGGGCATTAGATGAATAGGGGGCCTAGAGGACAGGGCATCAGATGGGTAGGGGGCCTAGAGGACAGGACATCAGATGGGTAGGGGGCCTAGAGGACAGGGCATCAGATGGGTAGGGGGCCTAGAGGACAGGGCATCAGATGGGTAGGGGGCCCAGAGGACAGGGCATCAGATGAGTAGGGGGCCCACAGGAATGGGAGGGGGCAGCAGATGAATGTAGCTGGGGGAGGCAGGGTAAAGCCTGGAATTTATGGGCTCCTTAGAGAGATACAGGCTGTCCTTTCTGCAGCACCTCCTGTCACTGTTTAGTCTCCCCTCTCCCTCCTGATATTGCTGACTACAGAGCAGTCTCTGTAGCAAAAGCTGGGCTGTACTAATAGTACAGGAGGGGGAGGGGAGACAGGATCTCCCTGTAGCACACTGTACTGAGTCCTGGCTGCACTATTAAGCAGCCAGACTCCTCTATTAATTGCCCCTGCTGGTGGGCAGGGCTTATCTCCCTGCTCTGCTCTGAAGACATTCTAGAGCAGTGGCCCCCAACCTTTTTTGCACCAAGGCCCGGTTTCTCGCTAGACAATTTCCCCAGGGCCCAGGGGGGAGGGGGGAGCGTCTCAGCGGGTTCTCTCAGCGCTGACTAATTCACACAAGGTGTATATTAAAATATATAAATATAACATAAAATGCCCCTATACAGAGCCCCCCATATAAAGTACCCCTTCTTTGTGGCCTCAGTAGATGCCCTCCCATTGCCTCCAATAATGTGCCAGTAAGAGGTGCCCCCATAGTACCCCCCCAATAATGTACCAGTAAGAAGTGCCCCCATAGATGCCCCCACAGTGTCCCCCAATAATGTACCAGTTAGAAGTGCCCCCAATAGTGTACCAATAAGAAGTGCCCACACAAATGTGCCAGTAAAAAGTTCCCCATAGATGCCCCCACAGTACCCTCAATAATGTACCAATAAATGCCCCCACAGTGCCCCCAATATTGTGCCAGTAAGAAGTGCCCCCATAGATGCCCCCAATAATATACCAATAAGAAGTGCCCCACAGATGCCCCGACAGTGCCCCCCAATAATATGCCAATAGGAAATGCCTCCATAGATGCCCCCCAATAATATGCCAAGAAGTGCCCCCACAGTGCCCCCCAATAATATGCCAATAAGGAGTGCCCCCACAGTGCCCCCCAATAATATGCCAATAAGAAGTGCCCCCATAGATGCCCTCCATAAATATGCCAAAAAGAAATGTCCCCATAAATGCCCCCCAATAATATAAGAAGTGCCCCCATAGATGCCCCCACAGTGCCCCCCAGTGCTCCTCTCCTCCGGTATTGTAAAAAAAAAAAAAAAATAAACACTTATACTTACCTCCATGGAGCTGGCAGCGATGCGATGAAGGCCCGTTCCGGCCTGTGTCCTGGGGCGATACAGATGACTATGGAGATGAGCACTTCCACAGTGGAAGCGCTCATCTCCCTGTCCCTTGCCACCGCCGCCACGGCCCGGCAAACAGATTCAGGGACTGGTCCTGGGCCGTGGACCGGTGGTTGGGGACTGCTGTTCTAGAGCAGTGAAGTGAGTGTAAAAGTGGGTGTGGCCAGTCTGACAATGTTTACTACTGCTCCAGGGCCCTTGTCAGCTGGGGCCGAAGCAGCTGCTTCCCCTGCTTCCCTGGTAGTTACTCCACTGCTCACCAGTCTGTTCTGGGGACACAAGTGTCCCTGTGTGGCCTTGTTGACATCACCTTTCTGATCCATCAGAAGAACAGAAAAATTCAAAACACAACAGATCCTGTCTTTGGAGCATCTGTAAGGGCTCTATCACACGGTCAGTATTTTGCATCATGATTTGGAAGCCAAAAACAGGAGTGGG
The DNA here is from genome assembly GCA_900303285.1 of Rhinella marina. NCBI lineage: Eukaryota > Metazoa > Chordata > Amphibia > Anura > Bufonidae > Rhinella > Rhinella marina. The sequence goes on along the minus strand of ONZH01018659.1, from coordinate 76,449 downwards.
TCCAAAACACAGAAGATATGCATATATTTCCTTCACGTGTCATCTCCATTTTGGACCCACTCCTGTTTTTGCCTTACCACTACAGATCAATTACTGACTAAATACTGACCGTGTGAAGGTGGATACTCAAAAGATAGGATCTGTTTTTTTGCGTTGTTCTTCTGACAGATCAGAAGAAGGGAAAAATAAACATTGACGTCAACACAAACTTACTGCTGACACCCTCCCCATTCTGTCATGGGGCCACTACTTGTATCAGTAGGTAACAGAACAGGCTCTCTAGCAATCTATGTGGAAACAGCACACGGTGTAAAATGAGACCACTCTTTAGTAGAATCTTGGGCCATTGCACGGTTAATTACATTATACCTAACGCAAACATTGACCTGTAAGGCTGAGTTCCCACTGCAGTTATATGGTCTGTTAATTCCAAAAGATACTGTATGGTGAGCCAAAATCAGGAGCCAGTCCTAAGTGTAGATAAGGTATCATGAAGAATCTGCATCTGTTTTGGGTTTTGGACCCATAACTGATGAAATAAGTGAAGTGTGAACTGATCCTAATAGTGACGCTTGCCGATGCGCAAATCTATATACTGTATGGGACCTGCCTGTCATACTGATGCACAGTAACTGTTTCACTACCAGAAAGGACTAGCTATATAGGCTGCTACAATGCACAATGATGTACACCAAGACACACTCTCCCTGCAGGCCAGGATATAGCTGATTTAACACGCTTCATGACCAAATAATTCGAAACAAATCAAATTTTTGGGGAAAATTTGGCAAAGATCACGAATCAAATTTTTGAAAAATTAGACGTTATAAATATTTTTCTTAGGACAGTCTTTTCCTAAAAAAATGTCTGCCTTCAATATCTCTGCAACAGGTAGAACATGTCCTATTTTTGACCCCAAAATAGAGACTACAGACCCATTGAAGTCACTGGGTCTGCAAAAAACAGATGCAACACAGACTGTGTGGCCAGACGTCCGGTTTTAGGCAGGACAGTCCGGTTTTCCGGCTCCCTGTCCTCCGTCCAATGAAAGGCCTGGAAGGATGCAGGGATGTCCTCCTTTCTCTGTAGCTCATCTGAGCATGAGCTGCAGCTACAAACTGACTGAAGCCTCTCTAAACCCTAGTCAGTCAGTAGAGCCCAAGGACATGGCTCTCTGTGGCTGACTGAAGGAGAGAGAAGCACTCTGGGCTTCCACAGCTCACCTTCCCATTTTCCAGTTCTTTTTTTTCCTTTTGCCGGCAACCGGTGCATGGCCTGTGAAGTCCACCAAAACATGGACATCACACAGACAACACCCATATGAAAATACATACGGTTGTGTGCAGGAGGCCTTAGTGTGAGATTAGGCTACTAGATGGTGTTGTATGAGTCTATCATTTTGCATTCAATACCATTTGACCCTTGAGTCCCGAGGGCCTGTTTTCTTTTGCTACATTTTTTCCTGGATCGGGCATCTTTCCTCTGCCCTGATAGGAACATCCCAGGGCCTGCTAGGCTCAGGTTCCATACTGTGAGATTGTCCTTATCAGGGTAGTTGTCTTGCTTTTAGGCAGGAACATCCGGGGATATTGTAAGGGTTTCAGTATATTGTTTTTGTGACCTTTGAGCCCTTTTGTCCCTGATTGATCTTAGTGCCATTCCATTTTTTATTGGCCGGCCCCTTTTATACCCCAGCCATGGCGAGGTTAGGTAATTCCAGGACCAGGTTCCAGACAGATGAATTGCGTTTATCAGGTTGGACGTCCAGTGACTCGCTAGAGGTTAGAGATTTTCTTTAATTTTTTTTGCTATTATTACGGTCATTTCTAGTTGGTTACTGTTTTGTAATTTTTAGTTATTATCATTAAAGGTTAAGTTTTAGGAAAAATACTCTTCTTCTTTTTCTGATTTCCCGTTATTTTTACCTTGACTTTCTGATAATGGACAGACCAGCTACTGTGAATAACGTCATTCCCATAGAAGTGAAAGCATCGATGGACAAACGTGCATGCTACCGTTTCATTCAGAGAGAGGACTTGGGGACTCCTTGTTCTTGGAATCAGTGAGTTCCAGCAGTCAAATGTCCTGTCATCCACTATCCAGTTTTTTTTGTGGGAAAACCCCCTTTAAAGAGATTATGCCAGGACTGATGTAAAAAATGAAAATCAGACATCATATAGTACACAAGGATCTCATTCTAAAAAAGGTAGGACCTCACATGGCTCTAGAGACCTTCTAGAGATTGCCCTGCTAGATTTGTTCCAGGTTGGCAAGTCAGGGATGTGTCCTTTCTCAGGGGACATGTCCTTTCTGCTGTATCTCTTTCCCTGTAACAGTAGATAGGGATGGTGACAGTTGAAGATTTAAACTGAGCGTGTGCGACCACCTCAGTGAGGTGGATGGAGAGATAAGGAAAAGAACAAACAGCAGGTTGGGCTATACTGAGACATTTTGTTGTATAGCTCAGTGGCCATACTACATTTTTAATTGCATGTAATTACAAAAGTATTCAGATCCAGATGATGGTTTAAAAAATGTAGACTATATTTCGTGGGACAACCCCTTTAAATTGCTTATTAGTTTAAAGCAATTTTTCTCATATAGCAAATAGCATTTAACATGTACAGAAAGACACTACATGTACAAGACACTAATGTCTTGTGATTGTCCATATTGCCTCCTTTGCTGGATTAATTTATTTTTCCATCACGTTATACACTGCTCATTTCCAGGGGTTATGACCACCTCTGCATTGCAGATATGAGGAGGCTGATACAGGAACTGCTGTGCATGCGTGCCTATGTGCGCTCCCATAGCCTCAGCCACCAGAGAGATCGGTGTTTTTTCCTACAGTGTGCAAGCATAGCCACCACTGAATATGAGCAGTGTATGTGTAGATTTAATGTGATGGAAAAATGAATCAAGCCAGCAAAGGAGGCAATATGGATAATCACAATATATTAGAAAATGCATAGTATTAACTTTCTCTGCATGGGAACAAGAATTAAATGTCAGTTAAATCAGTTCAATAACCAAGAGAGAGGGAAGGGGAGAAGGGGAGGCCTGTTACAGTCTCTCTTCCGCACCCCAAGTGAGAGGCTACATGATGTGAGAGTGGACGGGGAGCAGCGGAGGGAGACACCTGATTGATCACAGCATACAGACCTTGAGCTCTATACCAGAGAAAGCCCACCCACACAGCAAGGCCTCACGCACACAATGGTGTCTGTATTTCTGTCTGCAAACCACGGATGCACTAAATATGGATACCTTGCATGTGTATTCCATAATTTTCTTACTCCCATCAATACAAAGGACTATTCTAGTCTGCTATGCAGACCAGGATAAGACGTTTCATAATTTTTGGAATGGACAAAAATGGGCAAGGATTTGTTAATAACAGACGGATGGGTGCATACCCCCATAGAAATAAATGTGTGTGTGCTATCTGCATAAAATGCGGCTAGCACACAGATAAAAAATATGGTAGTGTGCATGAGGCTATTGATAATATATGGTACATCTACAGCTTCCTAAGGTGATTTGGATTATTTTTGTTTAGCAACGGTATATATATATATATATATATATATATATATATATATATATTGTAATTGAACAAAAAGAAAATATTTAATTCTGCAGCAATTTATTGAACAAGTAATTCACAGATTACCATAAATTTATTACTACATTAACAACCTAAAATTAGAATCAGACACACAAGATAAATTTCAGAATGATAAAACCATCATTATAGGGATGAACCTTTCTCAGAAGGGGACATTTATAGTAAACATTCTGGGGTTTTGACACACAAAAGTGTGACATTACTAGTGTACATGCACCCTTGTGCTGAATTTACATAATTTTTGTGCTCTTTTGAAGATGTGTTCCTGAGGGTTTTTTTTAAAATGCAATTTAAGGGATTTTCCAGGATTAGAAAAACCATGGCTGCTTTATTCCATGCCTCTCCATGGGTTGTGTCTGGTATTGCAGCTCAGCTCTATTGGTGACTGGGGCTGAGCTGTAATACCATACGCAACCTGTGATGTGGGACTGTTTTTGGAAGAAAGCAGCCATCTATTTCTAGTCCTGGAGAACCCCTTTAGGTTTTAAATAGCAGATCCTGTATTTGAAGTGGGTTATCATAACTGGCAGCAAACAGCTCTCAGCCATTGCCGGTATCTTAGAATACATAAATCTTCGATGTTCATCAATACCACATCTTCCTCTACAAAGATCAACAAAGTTTTTCCTCCAGGTTTGACATTGTGGCATTCCCATATACCAGCCTTGATCCCCTGTGTACCAGAGTGATATACTCCTGAGTCCTTATTTATTAAGAGGAAGATGCCTCTTAATAAATTAGGCACATCTCTGGCCCTCTGCGTGCCAGAAACCACTACAAATCAAATCTACACTAGCTAGGGGCTGGCGTAGAGTTAAGCTATAACTTACACTAGTTTCTGAAGTAAGTTATAATAAATCTGGCAGACTGTGGGAAGCTCCATCGTCCCACCATGTCCTGCTTCTTTTTGCACCACATTAGAAAATTGATTGATGAGCATTTTCCCTTAGCTTTCCTCCTCTCGTGCCATTGTGAGTCTCCCATTGTTACTCTTCTTCTACCTCTCAGAGGCTGCAAAATTGCATGCGGTTTTGAAGAGCGCTGCCACGGTATTGCAATGCATTTTTTTTTACTGTACTGATTGTAAGGGCCTTGTGGCCTAAAACCGCATTGCAAACCTACTGCAACTCGCTGTTAAGCCACATGTGGTATTGCCACATTTTTTATGCTTACTTATTATTGTTTATCGTGTGGTCAAAAAGTTCCTGTGTAAATTACTCCCTTAGCGCTCATACCGACGAGTGTAAGTGCTCAGTGTCCGTGCTCGGACTATAAATAGCGGGCACTGGCCGTGTGCACATCATTCGCAGATGCGGACCCACTGACTTGAATGGATCCGCAACCCACTAATTACCTGGCTCCCCAATCCCTGCACTCTTCTGGGTTCCCGCATAGCCGTTGCTACTTCTCCTCATGTGCGGATGAAAACATCCGGTGATGGGAGGGGGGAGCAGCCAATGGCAGGAGGTGACGGGGACAAACCTCCCTAGCATCATTGGTGACCCTAGGGAGGTTGTTCCCCGTCACCGTCTGCCATTGGCTGCTTTCCCCCTATACCAGATGTTTTAATCCGTGCACAGGGAGAAGCAGCGATGGCCACGCGGGGACCAGGAGCGGCGCTAGAATCAGTAAGTAGTTTTGTACTTTGAATATTCTTCTTTACATTATCCTGAATGGGAACATCTCTGAAATTGGTCGCAACTGATTTGCTGGATATTCATTTTGTATCTCCATATCAAGGATAGAAGAGATCTTATTTTTGAATTACACAGACTTTATAGGGGTGAGGTTGCAATGTCTCTTTTGCAATATACTTTGTATTAACTTCTGTCACTCCTTCTGGAAGTTGGAATCTGAATGTCCTCATTAGAGTAATGAAGAAAATGACCAATTCAAATCGTGCTAATTGCTCTCCCAGACATACTCTGTGTCCTGCAATAAAATATAATAATTTAATTAATGAAGTTAATAGTTTTACAATATGTATTTAAAAAAATGGGTAAGCCTCTATTCTGCTCCTGCACTGCTTGTTCAGCACATAAGCTAGGCACTAGTGCCTTGCAGTGCTGGGGTCCTGCGTTTGAATCCGACCAAGGACAACATCGGCATGAAGTTTGCGTGGGTTTCCACACTCCAAAGACATACTGATAGGGTACTTAGACTGTGAGCCCCATTGGGGACAGTGTAATACTAATTAGAGATGAGCGAGTAGTGAAATATTCGAAAGTTCGAAATTCGATTCGAATAGACTGCGAAATTCGACTATTCGACCGGATATCGAATCCCATTAAAGTCTATGGGAAAAAAATGCTCGCCACTTGGAAATCTCAATTCGACCACTTGGAGGTCACCAAGTCCACCCTGGAACCTCAGAAAAGGATGCCAACACTGCTGGAATGCAACTGGGACAGCAGGGGAAGCATGTCTGGGTGCATATAACGCGCCCAAGTCGCACTATTACGCCACTATCACAGCCTCTCAACAATACACTCCAAACACAATCTAACCTCTCTGTAAAGTGAGACCATACAAGGAAACCTTCTTTCCTCTACATTGCCATGGACCCCAAGCCAAACTAGACAAAAAAAAAGATGAAATTCTGCACCCCTTAAAATCACGTTGCCTATGACAACCACAGATGGCATAGGCAAGGGGGAAAGCAAATAGACCCCACCCCTAATTGTCATTGTGTGTGTGTGTGAGATGTGGTCAGACATGTCTTCTTTAAAATGTAAAAACAACTCAAACACATGCAGAAGCCTTAAAATGCCCAAATTGTTGGCGCTTGAGATGTCAGTGACCCGACCTGGCCCAGTGTCATGTCTAGCAGGTAAAGCAGTGGGGATGTTGAGGGATGCGTAGGACCGCAAAAGGCAGGAAGAGGCCGTGGGCTGGCCAGAGGCTCATGGAAAATTTTGTGGCGGCCCAAGAGGTGACACCTCTTAAAAATTATGTGGAGGCCCAAGAGGTGAGACGTATTAAAAATTATGTGGAGGCCCAAGAGGGGAGACCTCTTAAAAATTATGTGGAGGCCCAAGAGGTGAGACCTCGTAAACATTTTGCGCAGGCCCAAGAGGTGAGACCTCTTAAAAATTATGTGGAGGCCCAAGAGGTGAGACCTCTTAAAAATTATGTGGAGGCCCAAGAGGTGAGACCTCTTAAACATTTTGTGGAGGCCCAAGAGGTGAGACCTCTTAAAAATTATGTGGAGGCCCAAGAGGTGAGACCTGTTAAAGATTTTGTGGAGGCCCAAGAGGTGAGACGTATTAAAAATTATGTGGAGGCCCAAGAGGTGACACCTCTTAAAAATTATGTGGAGGCCCAAGAGGGGAGACCCGTTAAAAATTATGTGGAGGCCCAAGAGGTGACACCTCTTAAAAATTATGTGGAGGCCCAAGAGGTGAGACCTCTTAAAAATTATGTGGAGGCCCAAGAGGTGAGACCTCTTAAACATTTTGTGGAGGCCCAAGAGGTGAGACCTCTTAAACATTTTGTGGAGGCCCAAGAGGTGAGACCTCTTAAACATTTTGTGGAGGCCCAAGAGGTGAGACCTCTTAAAAATTATGTGGAGGCCCAAGAGGTGAGACCTGTTAAAGATTTTGTGGAGGCCCAAGAGGTGAGACGTATTAAAAATTATGTGGAGGCCCAAGAGGGGAGACCTGTTAAAGATTTTGTGGAGGCCCAAGAGGTGAGACGTATTAAAAATTATGTGGAGGCCCAAGAGGGGAGACCCGTTAAAAATTATGTGGAGGCCCAAGAGGTGAGACCTGTTAAACATTTTGTGGAGGCCCAAGAGGTGAGACGTATTAAAAATTATGTGGAGGCCCAAGAGGTGAGACCTGTTAAACATTTTGTGGAGGCCCAAGAGGTGAGACGTATTAAAAATTATGTGGAGGCCCAAGAGGGGAGACCTCTTAAAAATTATGTGGAGGCCCAAGAGGTGAGACCTCGTAAACATTTTGCGCAGGCCCAAGAGGTGAGACCTCTTAAAAATTATGTGGAGGCCCAAGAGGTGAGACCTCTTAAACATTTTGTGGAGGCCCAAGAGGTGAGCCATAAATATAAAAATTTTTCTGATTTACGGACCAATTCTACGGCGGTTAAGGAGGAGGAGGAGGAGGTGGAGGAGGAAATGGCACTTCATACACATGGCACTTCACTTTTGGCTGCTTTCCACGGTTGGAGAAGCAAAGTCCGGGTCAATCCACTTGCTGTTCATTTTGATTAGCGTCAGCCTGTCGGCACTGTCGGTTGACAGGCGGCTGCGCTTATCGGTGATAATGCCCCCGGCAGCGCTGAACACCCTTTCTGATAGCACGCTGGCGGCAGGGCAGGCAAGCACCTCCAAGGCGTACAGGGACAGTTCCTCCTCTTCCACAGCCACCTCCACGTCGTCCTCCTCCTCCTCATCCTCCTCCTCCTGCAACTGCCACCGTGAAGCAGACAAAAGTGTGGTCTGACTGTGTAGCTCCGTTGCGTCTCCTCCTGCCCCCGTCTCCTCTGTGTGCAATGCGTTCTCCCTTATTGCGATGAGGGATTCTTTAAGGACGCATAGGAGCGGGATGGTTACGCTCGGCCCTGCTGGCTGTGGCCTCACTTCTCTGTCTGAACTGTCCTCTGCCTGTGGACATCCCTCTGCCTGTGGACATCCCTCTGCCTGTGGACATCCCTCTGCCTGTGGACATCCCTCTGCCTGTGGACATGCCTCTGCCTGTGGACATCCCTCTGCCTGTGGACATTCCTCTGCCTGTGGACATCCCTCTGCCTCTTGCTGCCTTTTTCGGTGCTGCGCAGACCACCACCTCTCCACTGCTTTCCTCGCTGGACATCACCCCTGGCCAAGTGGGGTCGGTCATTTCGTCATCCACCAGCTCCTCTTCCACTTCCTCACTCTGCTCCTCCTCCTGCCCACTGGACATTCCAACAGCCTCCCTTGATGGCAACTGCGTCTCATCATCATCATCGCTCATGATAACAGATGCTGGCTCAGGGTCCACATCAGCAGGAGATGGCGAAAACTCCAGTGTTTGGGCATCACTACAAACAAATTCCTCTGCTAGCTCCTGGGATTCTTCCGGCACATCTGAAAAAGGACCCGAAAAGAGCTCCTGGGAGGGGTCAAGGGTGGGATGACTCTGTTGGCCAGGTGTGGAGGAAGGAGGGTCAGAGTGAGACTGTGTGGATGACTGGCTGGTGGACAACTGTGTGGAAGCGCTATCGGCTATCCATTGCACCACCTGTTCAACCTGCTCAGGCCTCAACAGCGGTGTAACCCGCCCCCTGCTTAACTGTCCCATAAAGGCAGGGATTCTGGATGAGCGGGATCCTGGCTGATCCTCACCAGCACACATTGTATCCCCACTGGCTTCAACAAGGCCCCCAACAGCATTTCCGCGCCCCCGTCCTCGTCCACGTCCACGTCCTATTCCGCTAGCCCCCCTCCGCATTTTATTTTTTTTTTTGTTGCAAATACAATATTTGGGTATATAATTAGGTATGTGAAATAATTTAGCAAGAGAACGCACAGTACAGTGGCCTATTAAATGGCCTAGATATTGTATATTTCAAAGTACACAGCCGTGTAGTAACAGAACAGACGGTGGGTATTTACACCAGGTATGTGAGATAATTTAACAAGAAAACGCACAGTACAGTGGCCTATTAAATGGCCTAGATATTGTATATTTCAAAGTACACAGCCGTGTAGTAACAGAACAGACGGTGGGTATTTACACCAGGTATGTGAGATAATTTAACAAGAGAACGCACAGTACAGTGGCCTATTAAAATGCCTAGATATTGTATATTTCAAAGTACACAGCCGTGTAGTAACTGAACAGACGGTGGGTATTTACACCAGGTATGTGAGATAATTTAGCAAGAGAACGCACAGTACAGTGGCCTATTAAAATGCCTAGATATTGTATATTTCAAAGTACACAGCCGTGTAGTAACAGAACAGACGGTGGGTATTTACACCAGGTATGTGAGATAATTTAGCAAGAGAACGCACAGTACAGTGGCCTATTAAAATGCCTAGATATTGTATATTTCAAAGTACACAGCCGTGTAGTAACTGAACAGACGGTGGGTATTTACACCAGGTATGTGAGATAATTTAACAAGAAAACGCACAGTACAGTGGCCTATTAAATGGCCTAGATATTGTATATTTCAAAGTACACAGCCGTGTAGTAACTGAACAGACGGTGGGTATTTACACCAGGTATGTGAGATAATTTAACAAGAAAACGCACAGTACAGTGGCCTATTAAATGGCCTAGATATTGTATATTTCAAAGTACACAGCCGTGTAGTAACAGAACAGACGGTGGGTATTTACACCAGGTATGTGAGATAATTTAACAAGAGAACGCACAGTACAGTGGCCTATTAAAATGCCTAGATATTGTATATTTCAAAGTACACAGCCGTGTAGTAACAGAACAGACGGTGGGTATTTACACCAGGTATGTGAGATAATTTAGCAAGAGAACGCACAGTACAGTGGCCTATTAAAATGCCTAGATATTGTATATTTCAAAGTACACAGCCGTGTAGTAACTGAACAGACGGTGGGTATTTACACCAGGTATGTGAGATAATTTAACAAGAAAACGCACAGTACAGTGGCCTATTAAATGGCCTAGATATTGTATATTTCAAAGTACACAGCCGTGTAGTAACTGAACAGACGGTGGGTATTTACACCAGGTATGTGAGATAATTTAACAAGAAAACGCACAGTACAGTGGCCTATTAAATGGCCTAGATATTGTATATTTCAAAGTACACAGCCGTGTAGTAACTGAACAGATGGTGGGTATTTACACCAGGTATGTGAGATAATTTAACAAGAGAACGCACAGTACAGTGGCCTATTAAAATGCCTAGATATTGTATATTTCAAAGTACACAGCCGTGTAGTAACTGAACAGACGGTGGGTATTTACACCAGGTATGTGAGATAATTTAACAAGAGAACGCACAGTACAGTGGCCTATTAAAATGCCTAGATATTGTATATTTCAAAGTACACAGCCGTGTAGTAACAGAACAGACGGTGGGTATTTACACCAGGTATGTGAGATAATTTAACAAGAGAACGCACAGTACAGTGGCCTATTAAAATGCCTAGATATTGTATATTTCAAAGTACACAGCCGTGTAGTAACAGAACAGACGGTGGGTATTTACACCAGGTATGTGAGATAATTTAACAAGAGAACGCACAGTACAGTGGCCTATTAAAATGCCTAGATATTGTATATTTCAAAGTACACAGCCGTGTAGTAACTGAACAGACGGTGGGTATTTACACCAGGTATGTGAGATAATTTAGCAAGAGAACGCACAGTACAGTGGCCTATTAAAATGCCTAGATATTGTATATTTCAAAGTACACAGCCGTGTAGTAACTGAACAGACGGTGGGTATTTACACCAGGTATGTGAGATAATTTAGCAAGAGAACGCACAGTACAGTGGCCTATTAAAATGCCTAGATATTGTATATTTCAAAGTACACAGCCGTGTAGTAACTGAACAGACGGTGGGTATTTACACCAGGTATGTGAGATAATTTAACAAGAGAACGCACAGTACAGTGGCCTATTAAAATGCCTAGATATTGTATATTTCAAAGTACACAGCCGTGTAGTAACTGAACAGACGGTGGGTATTTACACCAGGTATGTGAGATAATTTAGCAAGAGAACGCACAGTACAGTGGCCTATTAAAATGCCTAGATATTGTATATTTCAAAGTACACAGCCGTGTAGTAACTGAACAGACGGTGGGTATTTACACCAGGTATGTGAGATAATTTAGCAAGAGAACGCACAGTACAGTGGCCTATTAAAATGCCTAGATATTGTATATTTCAAAGTACACAGCCGTGTAGTAACTGAACAGACGGTGGGTATTTACACCAGGTATGTGAGATAATTTAGCAAGAGAACGCACAGTACAGTGGCCTATTAAAATGCCTAGATATTGTATATTTCAAAGTACACAGCCGTGTAGTAACTGAACAGACGGTGGGTATTTACACCAGGTATGTGAGATAATTTAGCAAGAGAACGCACAGTACAGTGGCCTATTAAAATGCCTAGATATTGTATATTTCAAAGTACACAGCCGTGTAGTAACAGAACAGACGGTGGGTATTTACACCAGGTATGTGAGATAATTTAACAAGAGAACGCACAGTACAGTGGCCTATTAAAAGGCCTAGATATTGTATATTTCAAAGTACAAAGCCGTGTAGTAACTGAACAGACGGTGGGTATTTACACCAGGTATGTGAGATAATTTAGCAAGAGAACGCACAGTACAGTGGCCAATTAAATGGCCTAGATATTGTATATTTCAAGGTACACAGCCGTGTAGTAACAGAACAGACGGTGGGTATTTACACCAGGTATGTGAAAAAATTTAGCAAGAGAACGCACAGTACAGTGGCCTATTAAAAGGCCTAGATATTGTATATTTCAAAGTACACAGCCGTGTAGTAACAGAACAGACGGTGGGTATTTACACCAGGTATGTGAGATAATTTAACAAGAGAACGCACAGTACAGTGGCCTATTAAAAGGCCTAGATATTGTATATTTCAAAGTACAAAGCCGTGTAGTAACTGAACAGACGGTGGGTATTTACACCAGGTATGTGAGATAATTTAGCAAGAGAACGCACAGTACAGTGGCCAATTAAATGGCCTAGATATTGTATATTTCAAGGTACACAGCCGTGTACTAACTGAACAGACGGTGGGTATTTACACCTGGTATACAAAAAGGGTATTGCAGGCACACAGAACCCAGAACACTAGAGCCAAATAAACTGTATTTAAAAAAATAAAATAAAATTCACAGCCGTATACTGCCAGATCAGATGGTGCATATACACACTAGTTATATAACAGGGTTTTTCAGCCTAAAAGAACGCTGAACAGTAGTGCCAAATATAGTTTGGTATGTAGCAGAGCACCTAATACACCACTAATGCCTCTCTCTGTCCCTACTCCAGCAGCTATCCCTGAATACAGCAGCCGTTCTCTGTAAAGTCTATATTGTAGTAAAGCTATCACTGAAGTCCACTGTAGTAGCCCTGATAAGGGCTTTTAATCACGCTCCTGCCTGTCCAACAGCTAAAATCTGTCTCTCCCTTCTCCAGCCTCTGTCCCTGACTAAGTTCACGCAGCATATGCGTACGAGCAGGAAGAGCTGAGTTTTTATGATTCGAGGTCACATGGTTTTTCCAGCCAATCCATGTAGACGCTGTTTTCGCGCTGCCAGCGTGCTCAGCGTGCCTGTCATACCCCCCCTGCATGTTGATTGGTGGAAAAAGAGCGCCAGGGAAGGTGGGAGGGGAAACGAATTCTAAGTGCGCCATCGCCGTTATACTCGATTGAAATCGAGTATGCCGAATATCGTAGTATTCGATCGAATACCGGCTCGATCGAACACTACTCGCTCATCTCTAATACTAATGTCTGTAAATATAACAATATACGCTATATACGTCCATAAAATGAATAAAAATAAATGCTTCCGACACATACACTGAACGCGTCCATAGACTTCTATGGACCCAACATATGCCAAATGGGTGTCCTTTGGGCATACCTCTGATCAGCATGTGGTGCATACTTTTTTCATAATACAGTAGTATTAAAAAGCATAGATGAGACACATACATCAGGGTATTTTCACAACCCTACCACAAAATAGATAGCATGAATAGAGCCTGTGACTATATTCACATGACAAACAACCTCTGCATAGAATGGAATGAGCCTTTTACATGGCATAACATGCAGCCAAACAGCTTTCTATTGATTTTTGTGCACATGGCCGTGTATTTTTACGCAATTGTTTAAAAAAAATGCTTTAGAAGTGCCAGGTCACTTCTTTGAAGCATATTTTAGTTACAGTCAATGAGGAGGAGCCAAAATACATTATGTATTTGGCAATGTTTATCAACGGAGCTCACAGTGTAAGTTTGTCTAGTACATAGAAACACCATGGGGAGAACATACAAACTCCATGAAGATGTTGTTACACAGATGTTGTTATCTCATCTACATGGTCAGTGGTGCACCTAGCCTTTCTGCTGCCTGAGGAAAAAACTGAAATGGCGCCCCGCTCCCCAATGCCAATTTCTTAACCTAACCCCTTCCCATCAGCCCATGGCCCTTCTGCTGCCCCCCTCTTACCCCTAACTGGTGCTGCCTGAGGCGGTTGCCTCACCTGGCCTCATTCGTGGGGCACCCCTGTATACGGTGTTTAAATTGACCTGTGGTGTGGATTTTGAAATCACACCACAGCATGTCAATTGTTTGTGCAGATCTTTAGTGCAGATTTAGCCTTTTGCACTAGATCTTGGATAAATCCATGACAAAATCTGCAATAAACACATGTGCTGCGAAAAAGTAGAAAAATCCTTATAAAGTACACTGCTGTGTGCATGTACCCTTATGGGCTCGTTCACATCACTGTTAGGGATTCCGTTCAGGCTTTCCGTTATAACATCGTTATAATGGAAAGAAACGGAATCCCTGGGACGGACATCAAAACGGATACCTTTAAGAGGCATTCCGTTTTGATCCGTCACAATAGAAGCCTATGGCCCTGCATAACGGATCCGTCTGGTTGCCGTTATGCTGGACGGAAAACAAAGTCCTGTCGAATCCTAGGGATTCCGTTTTTTTCCGTTATAACGATGTTATAACGGAAAGCCTGAACGGACTCCCTAACGGTGATGTGAACGAGCCCTTTGCTGAGACTGCATGCCGATCTTGGTCATGGCACTATTCGCATGATCACAGATTGCTGAGTAGCACTGCAGCCAATGAACTCAATAGGGTTGCAGCTGAACTCGCAAGTTGCCACAACTGCTGCCCTAGAATTGAAAAAATATGCAACAGTCAGGTATGAGACAGTTATAAACTCACCTGCAGAAAATGGGATAAAAGCTTCATTTGATTTAAAGTTTCCATCTTTATCTAAGAAATGTTCGGGGTTGAACTTATAAGGAGTTTTCCAGTACTGGGGGTCATGTAGCACAGAGTCCAGATTGGCTAAAATATTTGTGTCCTGAAAAGATGACAATAAGCAGAAAATAACAGTCACATATGTCTCTGAATATTCTACCTACAGTGTATGTGACTTAATGTGCTTGTGATATATTAATTTTTATTCATGTGACTTTGTAATAAATAAAAGTGATCTTATTTAAATGAATTGTATATGTATGTGTATGTATAAGGGCGCTGCCACAGCTTTTTTATGTTGTCAAAACCAGGAATGGATTAAAAAAATGAGCATCTGTCATTTATACTTTCTCTCTTTTTATCATCCACTCCAGATTTTGGCTTCAAAACCTGAGGGTATGTTCACATGGCAAAAGTCTGCCACTGATTCAGCAACAGACAACAGGTGTTTCTCGCTCGTGTCATTGGGGGACACAGGACCATGGGTATAGCCGCTGCCCCTAGGAGGCAACACTAAGCTGAAAAGTGATAGCTCCTCCTGCCGGCTATACCCCCTCCAGCCTGGAGAGAGCATATCAGTTTTTAGCTTATTGTCGTAGGAGGCAGACGTCCCTGCACTGCAGGGTTATTTCTTCTTTTATTTTATTTTGCTTTTTCTCTCTTTTTCTCTCTCTGTTCCCCGGGAAGACATGGTCAGGGTCGGATTCCCTCCCTGCTCAGCTTCCCCAAGAAGGCAAGAGGACCAGGGCAGCATTGCTCCCCTGCTTCCCACCAGCATGGGGGTCACCTACCGCAGTAAGGCCCTCCCTTCCCCCAGTCCCCTGCCACTGCGGGGCCAGCGACTGAAGAGGTGACCCCGCTGGGCTATCCATGGAGGGTGAACATTACAGGCGGCAGAGGGTGAGTACTTCTACAGAGGGGTAAGTATCTATTCCCCCCTCCCCGGGACCCGTGAATCATCCTCTGGGTATTTGGACCACCAGCCATCTGCCACTCTCGGGTCTTCCTCTGGACAAGGAGGACCCTCCTTGCTCACCCTCTCCTGACGCTCAACCGGCGTCCGGATCTCGCGCCCGCCCGGTCCTCGGACCGGACCATCCTACCTGGCCTCCCCCTGGGGTACTTGACTGCCGCGGGCTCGCTAGTTCCGGTCACCTCCCGCGCTCCGCGACCGGAAGCGCACCGCAGGCGGCCGCGATAATAAATTTAGTCCCCGGTTTTGCGTCCTTCTAGGCCGCGGCCCTTTGGGCCTCCCTCCTCCTTCCAGGGGACGTGGCTTTCTCCTCTTCCGCCGGATGCTCCAGGGGAGGAGCTTCTCTTCCTTCCGCGTTTCCCTCCCGCGTTTGGCCATCTTCTCCTGAACAGCAGCGTTCCTTGGGGGACAGCAGGACCTGCGGATCGCTTGGATTCTCCTCCTGTCACCCTTCCTTCCTGGTAGGACAGACTATCCTCCCTCCAGACCTCCCCCTGTTCGTCAGCCATGTCTAAACCCATGGCCGACCCCCATCCACATCTAGCGCCCACTCACTATGCGTGCGCTAAGTGTGACCTTAAATTCCCACGCGGCCAATCGGACCCCCTCTGCACGGCATGCCGTGCACCCAGACAAGCACTCCCGCCTGAGCAGCCACAGTGCCCCCTGTCTGCGTGGAACCGGAATGGGTTTGTACCCTATCCCAGGCAGTGGCGGATTTATCCAAGGTGTTCCAAACCACCCTCACCCTCATGGGTCGTTTGGTTGACCACACTCCGTCTGCACAATCTACACCCTCTGCCTGCACAATATACACCCTCCGCCACTAGCCAGCCCAGGGGTAGACCCACTCGCAAGCGGCCCAGAACAGGTCAATCTACCGTTTTTGAGGCCTCTGGTTCTCCGCCACCCCCCAGGTCTCGTACAGAGGTGTCATCCCCCACGGGTGAGGCTCTCTCTGAGGCGGAGCTCCCTGAATCAGGCTCCGATGTGGACCCAGACCAATCTTCCAAGATGGCGTCCTTGGTAGATAGTCTAGTCACGGCCGTCTGTGACACATTTCAGATTCAGGACGAGTCTACTTCATCCGGTCACTCAAAGGTGTCCTTTCTTTGTTCTAAGCACTCCCAGAAAGTGTTTCCCCTGCATGACGATTTTTCTGCCGTCGTTACCAAATCATGGGACCACCCAAATTGGCGCTTTGCTGCTTCAAAACGCCTGGATCTGTTCTATCCTTTCCTGGCCAATCTGGTGGACAAATGGTCCACGCCCCCCAAGGTAGACCCGCCAGTTGCGCGTCTGACCAAGCATACGGCCATTCCTGTTGCGGATGGTTCATCCCTCCATGACCCAGTTGACTGCCGTCTGGAGTCTTTTTCTAAGTCGGTCTTTGCAGCGTGCGGTACCACGCTTTGCCCTATTTTTGCATCGGCTTGGGTGGCTAAATCCGTCTCTGAGTGGGCCCTCCGACTACACCAGGACATCTTGGCAGATCTGCCTCTGGAGAATCTCCAGGCACTTGCCCTTCAAATCTCCCAAGCTGGCAAGTACCTTTGTGAGGCTTCCTTGGATGCGGGCGCTCTGGTCGCCCGTGCTTCGGCCCTTAATGTAGCCTTGCGCCGCGAGGTTTGGCTGAAGGTTTGGTCAGCGGACGCTTCTTCCAAGCGTTCCCTTACGGCTCTTCTATTTTCCGGTTCGTGACTCTTCGGAACCAGGTTGGACAAAATCATTTCTGAAGCCATGGGTGGCAAAAGCACCCACCTTCCACAAAATAGGCCCGGACGTTCCTTTCGTCCTAGATCCTCAAATTCCAGATTTCAGTCCTTTCGGCTTTTCTCAGGTACGAGTTTGGCGCCAAGGACTCATTCCGGCACCTCCTCACAAGAACAGAGGAAAAAGCCTACCTTCAAGACCCAACCCTTATTGCGCCCTCGGGCACAGCCCGCCTGCTCATCCAATAATAAACAATCCTCGGCATGAGGGGGCACCACCACCCCAGAGGGTGGGGTCGTCTCCTCCTTTTTCAGGAGGTTTGGAGGGCCCACATCTCTGATGCTTGGGCGCTCGAGATCGTAACCTCGGGTTACAAGATCGAGTTTGTCTCCCGTCCACCAGACCGGTTTTTCTTGTCCTGACCACCCAGGGATCCTGGCCGGTTGACCGCTTTCTTTCAGGCACTTCAGACCCTCCTCTCAAAGGGAGTAATCTCCCTGGTCCCCCCAACCGAACACTTCAGTGGTTTTTATTTAAACCTCTTTATAGTGCCCAAGAAGGAAGGGTCCGTGCGACCAATCCTGGATCTCAGGTTGTTGAATCGCTTTTTCAGGACTCAACATTTCAGAATGGAGTCCTTACGCTCAGTAGTGGCCTCCCTGGAACAGGGCAAGTTTCTTTCCTCAGTAGACATTCAGGACGTGTACCTGCATATCCCCATTGCCCACACCCATCAGTGTTTCCTCCGTTTTGCAGTGGGGGATCGTCACTATCAATTTGTGGCCCTCCCCTTCGGGTTGGCAACTGTGCCGCGAGTTTTCACAAAGGTGCTGGCCCCTCTTCTGGCACTCCTTCGTTCCAGGGGTATCGTTCTGTTCTCGTATCTGGACAATATTCTTGTGAAAGCACCCACCTTTGGTCAGAACAAGGAAAGCCTCGCCATCACCGTAGATGCTCTGATTCGTTTCAGCTGGCTGGTAAATTTCAAGAAGTCGTCCCTCCATCCCAGCAGACAAATCACCTTCCTGGGGATGGTCCTCGACTCAGCCACAGCATCAGTCTGACTCCCTCTCGACAAAAGATGATCACTCCAGAGAGGTCAGTGCGTCTGCTCCACCGGAGCACACATCCCACGATCCATCTTTGCATGCAAGTGCTGGGGACTTTGGTTGCCTCCTTCGAGGCAGTCTCACTTGCGCAGTTTCACACCTGCCCACTTCAACGGGCGATCTTGTCGGCCTGGGACAAGTCACCGGATTCCCTCAACAGCTCCATCTCCCTTCCTCTCTGGGTGGGGTCGACCCTGATGTGGTGGCTAGAGGCTCCAGCCCTGACCTCCGGCAAGTCCTTTCTGCCGATCTCATGGACAATTATCACCACCGACACAAGTCTCCTCGGTTGGGGAGGGGTTTTCCCTCCGCGGACGGTCCAGGTAAAATGGTCTCCGTCGAAATCCAAACTACCTATCAATATACTGGCGCTGTGGGCCATTTATCTGTCCCTGCTTCACTGGCCCCCCTACTGAAGGGATTGCCAATCCGGATCCAGTCAGACAATGCCACGCCGGTGGCTTACATCAATCACCAGGGGGGAACTCGCAGCCGTGCAGTGATGGACGAGGAGGCCAAGATTCTTCAGTGGGCCGAGGATCACGTTCCAGTCATTTCCACAGTACACGTTCCCAGGGTGGAAATTTGGATGGCAGATTACCTCAGTCGGCAAACCATGAATCCGGGAGAGTGGTCCCTACATCCAGAAGTCTTCAACGCCATTTGCCTTAGTTGGGGTCGCCAGGAGGTGGACTTGATGGCATCCAGGTTCAACCACAAGCTCCCAGTCTTCCTGTCCCGAACAAGGGACCCGCGGGCCTACGCAGTAGATGCACTGGTAGCCCCATGGGAGGGGTTCTCCCTCCTGTATGTCTTCCCCCCCCATTCCTCTCCTACCCTGGATTTTTCGCAGAATCAGGAAGGAAGGCATATTGACCGTTCTCATCACTCCAGACTGGCCCCGGCGCACGTGGTACACGGACCTCATCCTCCTTCTCGAAGACGCTCCATGGCCCCTCCCACTCAGGGAAGACCTCCTCTGTCAGGGACCCGTCTTCCACCAGCATTTAGGCTCACTACGTTTGACGGCGTGTCTATTGAGACCTCCATTCTGAAACGTAGGGGATTCTCTGACACAGTCATTCGTACCATGATCAGGGCAAGGAAACCTACGTCGTCCAGAATTTACTACAGGACTTGGAAGTCTTTTCTCTGGTTCTGTGGGAGCGCAACCTTTCCCCACTTTCCTTTTCCCTGCCTACGGTCCTTTCCTTCCTGCAGTCAGGACTGGACTTAGGTCTGGGCCTTAGTACTCTTAAAGGACAGGGGTCTGCGCTGTCAATTTTTTTCCAGAGACAGCTGTCACAGAAATCCCTGATCAAGACCTTCCTTCAAGGTGTAGCTCACACTGTTCCTCCCTATTGTCCCCCTCTGCCATCCTGGGACTTGAACCTGGTACTTGGTTCCCTCCAGGCAGCTCCCTTCGAACCGCTCAACAGTGTCTCTCTTCGTCTCCTCTCGTGGAAGGTAGCCTTCCTGGTGGCTATCACCTCCATCAGGTCAGTTTCGGAACTGGCAGCACTTTCCTGCAGAGAACCCTTTCTCATCTTGCACCAGGATAAAGCGGTTCTTTGTCCGGTGCCTTCCTTTCTACCTAAGGTGGTCTCTGCTTTCCATGTGAATGAAGACATAGTCCTTCCATTGTTCTGCCCTTCTCCATCCCATCCTACAGAACGGGCTCTTCACAGCCTGGACGTGGTCAGGGCATTGCATTGGATCTACTTATCCATTTCGAAGTCTTTTCGCCGCACAGACATTCATTCCGCCTGAGGGTCCCCGCAAGGGGTTGGCGGCTTCCAAGGTGACGATTGCCAGGTGGATATGCCTAGCCATTGCCGAGGCGTACCTCTCCCGGGGCAGGACGCCCCCTGCTCGTATGACGGCCCACTCGACCAGTGCGGAGGGCGCTTCTTGGGCTTGCCTCCACCAGGGCTCTGCCTTACAACTCTGTAAGGCGGCAACCTGGTCTTCCTTCCCAAGTTTTACCAGGTGAACACTTTTGCATCGGCTGATGCTGCTCTGGGACGCAAGGTTTTGCGAGCGGCGGTTCCCTAGGCGCTCGTGTCTGCATTCTGTGTTTGGTTCTTCCCTCCCCGTGGACTGCTTTAGGACGTCCCACGCAGTGGCGTAACTACAACTGACTGGGCCCCACAGCAAATTTTTGAATGGGCCCCCCCCAGCAACTTCTTCGCAACCCTCACTCCTGTGGTTGGTCAAGATTGAGTTCTCAGACAAGGCATGACAGTTGAGGTGGCCCTGACAATAAAATCTTTTAGTTTTCCTCCTGAGGGGGCCCCTTGGGGGTCTGGGCCCCAAAGCAGCCGCTTCCCCTGCTTCCCCTATAGCTACGCCCCTGGTCCCACGGTCCTGTGTCTAACAATGACACGAGCGAGAAAACAAGATTTTTGTGGACTCACCTGTAAAATCTCTTTCTCGCTGAGTTCATTGGGAGACACAGCTCCCACCCACTGTTTTTCATTTTACCGCAAGGGATCTTTTTTCCCTAGCGAGTGGGGTCATTGGTCCTAGGTTCAGACCTAGTTGACGTTTTTTTCTTTCTGTTTTCATTTGTTGTTTTGCTCCTACTGTTAGGGCAAAAACTGATATGCTCTCTCCAGGCTGGAGGGGGTATAGCCGGCAGGAGGAGCTATCACTTTTCAGCTTAGTGTCGCCTCCTAGGGGCAGCAGCTATACCCACGGTCCTGTGTCCCCCAATGAACTCAGCGAGAAAGAGATTTTACAGGTGAGTCCATCTCGTTTTCTGGTTGTTAGATCCACATTCTAAACTCATCAGTTTCCTCATTAACATTAATGTAAAAAAACTCTACCTCCTACACACAGTGAGTTATTTATCAAGGGACTTGCGACTATTTTATACATAAAAATAGTCGCAAGTCCACTTTTTGACCGGCCATGCAACAATATTAACTCGCACGGTCTGTGTCAAAAAATTAAGCGGGACAGGGGTGTGTTGAGGGCATTTACTAAGGCTGAGTTCACACTTCAGTTATTTGGTCAGTTATTTTGATCATTATTGTGAGCCAAAACCAGTAGTGAAGCCTCCACAGAGATCAGGTATAATGGAAAGATATTCACATGTTCTGTGTTTTTGACCAGCACCTGGTTTTGGTTCACAATAACTGATGGAAATAACTGACCAAATAAGACTACTTTCACACAGCTGTGTGCAGCCTGCATCACTGATCGCGGACCCATTAGCGGAGGCACGGATCGGAACACCACGGAAGCACTACAGTGCTCGCAGACCCCATTCAAATGAATGGGTCCACAATCCGAATTTGGCGGCCCCACTGTCAGTGCCTGTGCATTGTGGTCCGCAAATTACGGTCCACAGCACGGGCACTGACTGCACACGCTCGTGTGCATGAGACCTAAGTGTGATCACCCCTATGGGTCGGCCACTTTGGAAGGTCTTTATTAGAGTTTATTAACTCCTTTAAGCAGCAATTTCACAATAATTATATTTATGAGATTTTTATGTTAAAATGGAGGAAAAGAGTAGCTTGAAAAAATTGCTCTGAAATCCCAGCATGTAGTAGTCTAAAAAAATCGCTAGCTGCTTACTTGTCTGCTGCGATTTCACCGTAATTTTCTCTGTAATGTTTATGTTGATCTGGAAGCAATTTTCAAGTTACTCAATGTATTCCTTACAGACAAGGATTTCAAAGCAAATTTTTGTATTATTAGAAAAAATGTCGAGCCATGACAGGTATTCAGAATTTCTTTGCAAAAGGCTACCAATGAATTATGCCGGAAGAAACCATTGACAATGGGTCTATCGTGGTTCCAGTGCTGTTGACAGCAAGAATAGTGTTACAGCTTGTGCTATTCTTGACATAACATATACTGCAAACCCCAAGAGCCTGACAAAACATCAATGTGAACTGAGCATGCATCATCCATTAAATGTTCTTAATGCTCAAGCTCATAGCAATCAGATGTACGTACCTTCTTTATAGGATAACCATCCAGTGTGATGTCCTTTATGCTGCGTCTCATAGGTCCAACAGATGCAATATTCCCAAAACGTTGAATTTCATGAATCACTGCATTAGTGTAAGGAAGCCTCTTCCTGTCTTCATACTTAATGGCTGAAGAGTCATGAAGAACCTCATCTAACTCTTTATGTATCTTTTCTGTGATTAGAAAGTACAGAATGTTGGTGTTTAGTTATAGAGATTGTCCAGGATTAGAAAAATAAGGCCGCTGGTAAAGTAGCACTCTAGGGTCAAATTTGGAATATTTCTAAAAACTGCTGAATCAGGGTAATAAATTTGGAGTATTTGTTCCATTTTATCACCTGCTATGTTCAAAAAATGGATTAAAATTTTAAATCTACAAAAAAAATATTTCAACTCCATTTTGGAATAGCTCTTGTGAAACACCTGAAAGGTTAACAAAGTTCCTAAATGTTATTTTAAATACTTGGAGGAGAGAAGTTTTTAAAATGCGATTGACCTCTGTAGAGTTCTAATATCAGAACCACATCAGAGTTGAATTGGTCCCAAAAAAAATAGGGTTTGGAAAGTTTCTTGAAAATTTGTAAAATTGCGGCTAAACTCATAAGCCTTTTAACCTTTCCAAAAAATAAAAGCACGATAGCACAATGATGCCAACATAAAGTGGACATCATCATAAATATTAAATATTAACAATTTTGTGAGCCATGACTGCCTGTCTTAAAAGCAGATTCAAATTCAAATTAGTAAAATTGCAATTAAATTTTGGATTTTTTTTACAGTGTATTAAAAACAAAACATATCGACTGCAATTTGCCACTAACATAAAGTACACTGTACCACGGGGAAAAAAGTCTCAGAATTGCTTGTTAAGTAAAAGCTTTGAAAAATGGGGCTGTTTCGTTAAATGCTAAAATAGGCCTCACCCCCAAGGGGTTTAAACAGATCGCCAATTGTTATAACATTTCTCCACCAATGTTATTAGTTTAAAAAAAAACTCACTTCCTAAGATGGAGGGGAAGGGAGGCGGGGGTTCATTGGTACAACACTAGTGATACTTTACCCCAGTTATACATTATTTCTCAGTCATACATTTAGTGTGATGGATCCTCTTTAACCATTTCCATGGTACCATTTATTGTATTATACTTATATTTTATACAATACTTATTTTATACTATATTTTTATTTTTATGTTATCAGGTTACAATATCAAATCTACATCAGTATGGCTGAACTTGTAGGATTTACATACCCTGTACATCAGGATAAGCCAACATGAGCAAAATGGCCCACTGTAAGGTGGTGGCTGTAGTTTCTGTCCCTGCAGTGAAGAGATCGATCACTACTTGAACCAGATTTGCCATATCAAAAGTAGAGTCTGGATCACCATTTGTCTGGAAGCAAAGCATATAATTTATAAAGAATGGTATATCAATGATGATACATATATGGTATGAATACGCGTAAAATTTACCTGACTACATTATGCCGATAGAGTCAGGCTTTTTGTGGGCATTATTATGTTTGCACCCCAAAAATACCAGGGCCAGAACTGCATGGGTGCACCTAGCCTTTCTGCCACCTGAGGAGAAAAGTAAATTGCCCTTCACTCCCTTCCCACACACAAACATACACATTCTGTGCTGTTTGTGTCCCATTCTTCTTTGCTGTCAGTTCAGAGGTTCTGTCCACAAAATGGCCGCTGATGGAGGGTCATGTGACCAGACACATCGCTTATCTAACTCCATTCAAACATACTGTACCTGCACTATACTCATAACAGTGCAAGTGCAGATAGCAGGTTCATTATATTTGAATGGAAGAGAATGAATGATCTGCCTGGTCACATGACCTCCCATTAGCAGCCATTTTATGGAAAGGACCTCCGTCTGGAAAGCACAAAAGGCTTGGCCAAAAAGGGGACATAGCTTATGAAATATAGAAATTGGTGCAGAATTTCAACAAAGAGTATATTAGTAAGTGCCATATAACGATCTTACAAACACATTGATCAACAGCAACCAAAAGTGGCCCAACCAAAAGGGGCCAACCCCTTTAAGGACCTTTGATCATGTGACAAGCATGTGTGATCATCTCCACAGGTCTTCTAGCATCTCTTGGATACAGCGATGTTTAGGGATTATTGTGTATAGATTTTTGCCACAAATGGCAGCAAAAAAGGCGAACATCCCGAACTGTTGTTTGTGGGAACTTTGGAACATGGCGTTTAGTATTGAGGAGAGAGAGGCCACATGGAACTCTCAATTGAGTTCGGTGTTCAATGAGGCAGTGGGACCGGTTGAGTCCGATGACTTTAGATTATTAACTACGAACATTACGGAATCACATAAATTGGTTACAAGGGTTTGGTGGAACATTAGAAGTTTGGAGGAATATATGAGATGCTCCATAGCTCCCAGAGGTTTGCGGGTCCAGAAGTTCCCAGCTTGGGAAGTCACTCCAGAATTTAAAATGACATGGGAACAGGGACTTTTGCAGTGCTCAAAGATCATGATGAGCATGTTAATTGATCATGACAGGGAATTATTACGGGATACTAAGCAAAAACTGTTAGAAATGGAGAATAGATTGACGTTATTTGATAAAGAAAAGGTTGTGGCATTTTATTTGCATCTTAAAGAAGTCCTGGAAAAATATGATAAGGATATCCTGTTCGGCAAGAAATCCAAATTTCAACGTGATAAATCTGATTTTGAGAGAAAACAGGCGTATAGATGGAAACATGCAGGTAATATGCGAGGGAATAGACGGGTCAGAGATGATAATGTGACACCAAAAAATGCATTGGCAAAGAATGTACCAGTTACCTCTGACAATAGTACCAGTGAGGGGGATTTTTTATCCGATATCAGCGACGATGTAGGACCAGGAGGGGATTACGTAAATCCAAGAAAAAGAAGACCGTTTCATCGCAAGGACAATCTGTACTCATTGTCCCACAAGAAGCGTCCGCAACATTGAGGGAAATGCCTGATGCCCTAAAGGTGATTAACCTGTCTGTACATCAACTGACAGCACTTGAAAAATCAGTTCTGGAAAAGGGGCTATCTTTTTCACCAATGATCCAATTGGATAAGTTTGAATTTGTTAAGGATGTTTATTTGTTTTGCAGACAGCTGTGTTTTAAACTATTATACGATCAGCCCTCTTTGATACAGCAATTGGCTGAAGATGAACGGGGGGTCTTTTTGGATCTTATGGATCTTCTACGAGAAAATGAGTCACAGTCGGGTAGGAGAGATTTTACAATGCGACGCCCTTCTGTTATTACGCCATCACTCAGTCTATTTCCTAACATTAATTTTTTCTTTCAAGCAGTTGTGCAAGAGATTCGCAAATTGCGACCAAATAAAATTCAAGGCAAAAATATGACGCAGCAAGAGGTGATTACCATACGAAATCTACGCTCTAATCCACTTTTTGAGATCAAGGAAGCGGATAAGGGAGGTAATGTGGTACTTTGGGATATGGATAAATATTTGGATGAAGCTAGAAGACAACTGAATAATATGATGTTTTATACTCCATTACCATCAGATCCGACAAGTGTTTTCAAGAGAAAATTGGATAACTTATTGGATACAGCATTTACAATGAAGATCATTAACAAAAAGGAGTTACACTTTTTGAGGGTTCAACATCCAATAATTCCCACCTTTTATATGTTGCCCAAGGTGCACAAGGACCTGGCGAATCCCCCCGGACGCCCCATTGTGGCGGGGATTGGGAGCCTCTGTGAACAAGCCTGTGTGTATGTTGATTTTTATATACAACCGTTGGTCCTGGGTTTGGATTCCTATGTAAGGGACTCCATGCACCTCATTGAAAAATTGGAGGATTTTGATGTATCGGATGATCTATTTCTGGTAACTTGTGATGTGGAGGCATTGTATTCTAACATCTCACACAAGGATGGCATCTTTGCTGTGAAATATTTTCTTGCCAAATCAGAGATGGGGGATCCGGCTCACCACACATTCCTGGTAGGTCTTTTGGACTTTATTCTACACCATAATTATTTTGTCTTTGACCGTATTTTTTACAGACAGGTGTCCGGGACCGCCATGGGGGCCCGTTGTGCCCCCTCCTATGCCAACCTATTTCTAGGGTGGTGGGAGGAGGTGCACGTATTCCCATTGGTTAAGTTCCGGGAGTGTGTGGTGGGCTGGTTCCGTTTTATTGATGATATCTTTTTTCTTTGGCAGGGCTCAAGTGAGGGGTGTTTGGAATTTATCACTTCATTAAACACTAATGCCTTCAACATCCATCTTACACACAATATCTCTCATATGGAAGTGGACTTTTTGGATTTGAAAATACTGAAGAGGGATGGAGGTCTGACCACTTCTCTGTACAGAAAGAGCACAGCTACAAATAGCCTGTTACATTATACAAGTTTTCACCCTAGGCATTTGAAGAATGGAATACCTAAGGGCCAGTTCTTGAGACTGCGTCGCAATTGTGCTGCCCCAGGAGACTTTAAGAAAGAATCAATCGACTTGACAACACGTTTTCGACAGAGGGGTTACCCGAAACATATTATATCCAAAGCTTACAGTGAGGCCAATGGAGCAGATCGAAAGGCCTTGATGAAACCTAAAACTAGGGTCCAGAACAAAGGGGTATGTCTGATAAGTCGCTTCAATAACCAATGGAAGGATTTGTACAGGATTTTGAATACCCATTGGTACCTCTTGGCAACGGATAAAAGACTAACACAGTATGTGGATGAGAGACCGCGTATTGTGGCACGGCGGGCCCCTAATTTGAGGGACAAACTGGTCAGGAGTCATTTTCAACGTCCCTCCAAAAATGTTGGTACTGGGGTCAAATTAAAAGGATCATTTGCTTGTGGCAACTGCAATATTTGTCAATATATGTTGGGCTCTAGAATTTTCACGAATCCGGCTGATGGAGCGATCATTCGCCTACGAGATTACGTCAATTGCCGGACTCAAAATGTAGTCTATGCTTTATTTTGTCCATGTAACAAAATTTACGTGGGGCAGACCTCACAGGAACTACGGAGAAGGGTGCAACAACATCTCTCAAATATTGGACTTGCACGGAGAGATAGAATGAAAAAAGAAAAACCATTAACTTCAGTGGCCAGCCATTTTCTTGACCATCATGGAGGTAATTGTAGAGGAATCAAAATAATAGGGCTTGAAAAGGTTTACACGAATATTAGGGGAGCACAGGTTACTTCACGATTGTTAAAATCTGAGTCCAGATGGATATATTCTCTGGACTCACTTACGCCTAGGGGATTAAATGAAGAATTAACTTTTACTGGGTTTTATAGTTGAATATGCTTTCACTGTTTTGTTGTTTGCACCACACAAAAAAAAAAAAAAAAAAAAAAAAATTTTTTTACTTACAAAAGAGAAGGAAGGGAAGGGAGAGGGGAGGAAGGAAAAGGAAAGAAGAAAAAGGAAAAAAAAAGGGAAAGAATTTTTTTTTTTTTTTTTTCTTGTTTTGACTCACTTTTTTGCTTAGTTTTTCAGGTGTTTCTGGGATATCACTTGGATTCCTCTTTCGTTTGCCCCTTTCAGAAGTATGGATTGATTATTAGCACTTTTCTACAGGTCTTATTGCGTATTTTATACCTAAGGGACCAGAAAGGAATAGAGATAAAATGATGACGGAGTGTGTTAAAGAAGGGGATGGAAAGAGAATATAAAGAAGAATGAAGCTGTGTAACGTGATGTGCCCAATCATATTGCACCAACAAGATCTGGTGGCTTTTGGAACTATTTTTTTTTTGCGCTTGTTTACTAACTGTATGCCTGTATTTAATTTCCTGTCCGTTATTATTGTTTTAGGATTTCATCTGATGTATGGTG
The DNA here is from genome assembly GCA_900303285.1 of Rhinella marina. Lineage (NCBI taxonomy): Eukaryota > Metazoa > Chordata > Amphibia > Anura > Bufonidae > Rhinella > Rhinella marina. The sequence continues at coordinate 48,177 of ONZH01018659.1, read as the reverse complement.
TGCACACCGCCACTTTCCCCCAATGCCTCACAGTGTCACTACGAATTTATGTAGCAGTAATATTATTGTTATTTGTGTTTTTTTTTTCTTTTTTTTTTGTTTTTTTTTTCACTGGGATGTATAATAAGTTAATTAACATTAAAATAAAATGGTGAATTAACATTAAAATAAAAATAATAATAAAATAAAAATAAAAATAAAAATAAAATTAATAATAAAAAGTAAAAAATAAATACAAATAATAATAATTATAAAAATAAAAATAATAGTATAAATAATATATAATAAATAATAAATTCTAATAGATAAAAAATAAAAAATAAAAAATAAAAAATGTACTATTTATTGTAACACAGGATAGAATTTGACTACATGGCACTTTTCTCACTGTTTGGATATGTATAATATTGCGCCACTGTGATGCATTGGGGTTGGGAGGTTTATTCCTTTATGTGGTGCTGTGCACACTTGTCTTTATATGAGTTTGGTATGTCTGATTTGCTGGTCATGTTTTTGATTTTGGCGTACACAGTATATGTTATTTGTAGCGCACATGTAGTCCCTGGCTTGATTGTGCACGTTCACTGTACAATATGTGTGACTTGGTGACGTAACTACGCCACACACGGGAGATTTATGTACACATTATAGTTTATTTATTATTTTTTCATTATTTTTATCTGCCAACATTTATGGGGACCTCTGTCGATCAATGTCCTCCGCCATTATGTTGTTTAACTCTTGTTGGCGCATTTCCCTATGCATATCGTATTTCAGATGACCCGAGGTGACCCTTTGGGTCATGACGTGGTAGGGACATGCGCACTGGCCATGGACGAACGCTACATGCTTGGGATGTTTTCACACTGGGTTTTGTTATCTCCACAGGTACAGATGATTTAGATAATTAGATGATTTAGATAATTTGAACACTTATATATACTGATACTTGCACAGTGTTTATTCTTATCCCTGAGGAAGCTGACCAGATCAGCGATACGCGTGGGAACCATGTCCTTATGATAGCCGGTCGCACACTTGCCAAGATGAGTATATATTTGCTGATGTATTTTTTCCTTGCCTTTTTCTGATGTCACATTTTGACGATCATGTTACAGGGTTTTATTTATTTATTGAACCTTGGCATACTATTGTTAGTGCGGCTTGACATATTTATTTGTGCTATCTGAGGTTAGGGAGAGCTTATTTTAGCTCGGCCCTTTAGTGTCTCTTTTTAACTTTGTATACAATTTTTATCATGTGTAAGTAAAGTTTTCTAATAAAGATATATATTCTTTTAGATGTGCGGTCTTATATGGTCTGTCTGTTCATGTAGTTATTAAAAAAGGCGACAAAGCCGCAATGTACCATAACTCCACAATTTAGCCTCCATCCCTACATTATGATCCAAAACTGTATTTAGAGATGTTCAGAGATGGAGGCTAAATTGCTGTCCCTTGCAGTCCTAGCAAAGGACTGCCTGAGGCAAGACAATCACATTGCCTCATGAATGGTGTGCCCCTGCCAGACTGTGTGTGAAGGAACCCTTGTAGCAGTTTTTGTAAGGATTGAACCTTAAAGTGGTTGTTCAGGATTCCTATCTATTTTAAATCTCCTGCCACACCTGTGAAAGGATATATACTTACCTGCTTGTCTCTATTTGCTTCCAGCTCCCTGGGTCCACTACTGTCTTCACTACACTTTGGTCCCCTCATGTAATCTTCAGTCAATGATGTGTCACCCAAGCTGCATGTGACAACAATGATGTGCTGCTTGGGGACATGTCACCACCGTGACCAGTCATTGTCTACAGCGGTGCAAGTGGTAAATGCCTCTTAATAAATTAGGGACATCTCTGGCACTCTGTGTGCCACAAACTCAAATCTTTGCCAGCCAGTTTCTGCCGTAAGTTATAGTAAATCCGGGATACCATCATAGGCTTCGTCCTGCTAAGCCTTTTTCCTGCCCTTTTAGAAAAGTGGTGAAAAACTCAAAAAGTTTCAAATTATGGCAAAAATATGGCTTGCTCCATAATTTGAAAGTTATTATAATCCCACAACAGAGGCGTAAAAACATTGATTAATGCCACTCAGTGGGGGAGATTTATCAAAAGGAGCTGTGAAAAATGAAAGGTGTAATCTATTTGGTTGCTATGGGTAATTAAGACATGTCTACTTTACACCAGTTTGATAAATCTCCCCCAGGTTGTTTGCCCACTAGCATTTTCTTTATGGCATGTTTCCCCAATAGTAACAGTACGGAGGTCAGGCACAGATCAGGGCAGTCACTGGAGGTTGGAATCCAGTAAACGGGCAGAGACTTGGTACACGGGCAGACAACAGAACTAGCACACCTTCACAGGAACTTGTCAAGCTATGGAACCTAATGCTTAGGTACCTTTCCAAAGGAGAAGAATCCCAGGGTAGGTATTAGCTGGCCCTTTAAGACCTGGAAGGGTCATGTGCGCCCTACGCCCACAGGAGAAGATACCTTGCCAGCAAGTCGGCCGCAGCCTGTGTGGAGTGACAGAGCAGATCCAGCAACTGAAAGGAAAACTGCAGGAGAAAGGTCCGGGCTTCCAGGAAGGGTAAGCAGGGCAATGGCTGCTTGCGGCCTCCATTGTAAAAATTAAAAATTTAGTATATTCACTGAATTATTCAATAAACTATATCTATATAGCGTCTCATGCTGTTTGTTCTTGTTTCTCTGTCCACCTAAGTAACACCACTGAGGTAGACGCACATGCTCAGATCCATCTTTCAACTGCCACCACCCATATTTACTGTTACAGGGAGAGAGCTGCAGCTGAAAGGAGATGCCCCCTGAGAAAGGACACCCCCCCCCCAATCTACCTACTTGAAGTTAATTTACCAGAACTAAAGGTGCAATGAATGGGGCACCTGGTTTTCCTGGTTCTGTTAGAAGAAGAGATTGTCATGTATGATGTTTGTTTTTCATTTTTTACATTAATCATGGAATAACTCCTTTAATCAGTTTTACAATATTAGGAAAAAAATCAACCTTTTTCCCTAATCAGCATCACACCTCTCTACGGACTGTACCTGGAATTGCAGTTCTTCCTCATTAGAGCCCCTGAAGAAGCAAAAGTGAAACCTAGGTCGGGTGATACATGAGGGAGAAATGCTTACATTGTGATATGCCTGTGATCAGTGGCGTAACTACAACTGACTGGGCCCCACAGCAAATTTTGGAACGGGCCCCCAACTCACGTGCAACCCCCATTCCTGTGGCTAATCAAGACTGAACTCAAAAACAAGCTGCTCCGCCTGTTTCCTGCAGTGTCCCTGTATATAATGTCATTGTGTAATACTGTTGAGGGGCCCCTGACAATAAAATCTTTTAGTCTTCCTCCTTAGGGGGGGCCCCTTGTGGGTCTGGGCCCCAAAGCAGTCGCTTCCCCTGCTTCCCCTATAGCTACTCCCCTGCCTGTGATGTTTTTACTTTTGTGAGTATATTAAAGTGGAAAGCGTATCTCGTGTGTTTGTGGTTCTTCACTATCGTTGCTTCCTCTTGACCATAATAGGGGTCTTCTGTTTGGAAGAAGAAATTAACCTGCTGTAAAATTGATGTGTGGCTATATCGATGGATTTGCACTCAGATTGCTGTTGACCGGAATTGCCTCTGGATTGAAGACCAGTGCTGATTTATGGTGTGAACTGGACCCACTCCACTGGAAGACCTGTAGCGCTCATAGTGCGGAACGGTATTGGGGACATTTTATATTTGAATACTTCCTCATTAGAGTGAATGGGGCTGAACTGCAATACCAGACACAGCCTATGAGTATACATGGCGCTGTTTATGCACAAAAAGCAGCACCTTGGGGGCGTGGCTAGGCAGCCGAACGGAATGGCCGCTTGATTCCTCGGCTCCTGCACCAAGCGACTTCCAAAGACAACATGCCTAGAGGCAAGCGCAAACCAGGCAGGGTAAGCTGGACTTTTTCTTTGAAAAGGAGACGGAGGCAGAGCGCATACCAGCCAGCGTTCCCTCCCCGCGGCCGCCATCTTCTGCTACCGCGAGTCCTGCGGTGCAGATCAGTGGGCCCTCTGAAGCATGGCCTCCGCTGGCCTCTCTATCTAATGTAAGCTCTCCTCTGCGCGCTGCAGCTGAGAGCCATTCTCCTCAGTCTGGCCCGGTGTCCTACAGCTCCGAGCCTTCTTCCCCGGCTAAAGACAATCCGGTTCAGCCTGGCATACAACGCAGACCCGCAGACCGCGTGGAAGAGGTAGTGCGGCCTACTAATGGCGCGCCTCAAACAACTGCGCTGCTGGAAGCTTTTCAGACCTCTGAACAGCCGGCCTCTGGCCAATCTGTTGAAGGAGATGTTTATTGCGTTCAGTTCCTCGTTGCAGGGGGAAATCTCATCTCTGATATCCCCGCTTCAAGCTACATTGTCCACACTGGACTCAAGGATTCTACATGTAGAAACCAAGATGGGGGAATTTGCAGCATCCCATAACCAACTCATCGACAGCCACGAGGATCTGTCTGCTGAAGTGGAAAGGATAAAGGACAAGCTTCATGACCTGGAGGATCGCTCCAGGCGAAACAACATAAAGTTTCGGGGAATTCCTGAAGATGTGCGGCCGTCTGATCTTGGGTCCTACATACAAGGGCTTTTGCAGAAGCTCCTGCCATCTTGCCAAACTAGTGACTTTATCATAGACAGAGCCCACAGATTGCCAAGACCTCGCCATTTGGATGAGAATACGCCCAGAGACACTCTGGCTCGGATTCATTTTTACCACACGAAAGAAGTTGCTCTAATTGCTTCAAGGCGTTTATCTGAGCTCCCGGAACCATATCAGCAGGTAAAAATGTTTACTGATTTGTCTGCAGCTACCCTGCGCCAAAGAAGATCACTTGCTCAGGTGACTTTAGCTTTGAGAGAACACGACATCCCCTATAAATGGGGCTTTCCAGTTAAAATCCTCCTGACTCAAGGAGGTAAGCAGCATAGTATCACTTCTGTGGAGCAAGGTCGTCGCTTTTTGGAGCAATGGAACATCTCCCTGCCCTCCTCTGAGGATCAGCATTCTGCTTCGCCAAAACGTCTCTCCTCGGAGTGGAATACGGTTGGAGCCAAGAGGGGTACCAAACATTAACTATTCTGATGGTGCATAGGAGAATTGAGACCTGTTTGGCATCAGCCGGGACTTTTCTGCCCCAACTGATCACCAACCGATTGGTATAATGTTGAGTGGGTCACACCGCTCTTGTTTTGATTATTGTTTCTTTGTTCCTTTTACTTGTTGGTTGCACTATTGTTTTCCTCACGTGTGTAGTGCGGGCCGTGGGGGATGGGGGTGGGGTAGGAGGGGAAGGGTAGACCCATGGTACAGGCTATATACAGTAGTATATCCTTTGATTCCTAGCATTATCATGATTCCTTATGGTACTTAAATTGATTTCTTTAAATGCTAAGGGGCTAAATAGTCCTCAGAAGAGAGCATATTTGTGGTCTGAAGCTTTAACTTCACGGGCTGACTTACTCTGTGTCCAAGAATCACATATTGTTTTGAAGGATGCCCCTAGGATCCGTCATCATGCCTTCCCATATATCATCCACTCCCACTACCGCAAAAAACAGAGGGGAGTTATTTTGGCGGTCAAAAATACAGTAGCGTTTACCTCACATGAGGTGGTGACGGACCCTAATGGAAGATATACTGTATTATACAGGTCTGCACTGTGAATAACATCAAGTATACTGTAGTGGTTGTATATGCCCCTAACAATCATCAGGTCAGATTCCTCAACAGGTTATTGCATAAAATTGCAAAAGTACGTCAAGGTCATCTTATTATCTGTGGTGACTTCAACCTGGTACCTGACCCAGAGGTTGACTCCACTGCTCATACGAGAGGCCGATACCCGTCATTAGGCCCTACGTTAGTGAGGGAGGAATTGTATGACATCTGGAGACTGCATCATGCCTCAGAACGTGATTATTCATTTTATTCCTCAGCCCATAAGACATATTCACGTATAGATTTATTTTTAATAAGCAGGTCTCTGCTTCAGTTAGCTACTCACTCTCAAGTGGATATAATTAAATGGTCTGACCATGCTGCAGTCTCTCTCTCTCCATGCTGGAGTCCTTTAATGTGCAGGAATCTCTCTGGCGCTGTAGCCCCTACATTATATCTAACCCGGTCTACAAGGAGGAGTTGGATAAATCTCTTTCAGAATACTTTGTATTGAATATGAAGTCCGTATCCAACCCCTTCGTCCTATGGAACGCCCATAAGGCAGTGGTCAGGGGGGTGTTTATTAAACTTGGGCACCAAGCAAAGAGATTAAGGGAAAAGAAAACTCAGGATATTCTTACTCAACTGACCTCCTTGGAGCAGCAGAATAAGGCCTCGTTCTCTCAGGCGAGAACTGACATGATCCACTCTCTCAGATCTCAACTCAGAGAAAGTCTTCTCTTCTCATATGAACGAAGTCTTAGAGCTATTAAAGCCAGGTATTACTCCCAAGGGAATAAAGCTGGCCAGTTATTAGCTAGACGGCTTAAAGGTCAGAATGCTAAGTCCAGAATCCCCTTTCTGATTCACCCATTAACGCAGAATAAAGTATATGCTCCAACTGATATTGCGAACCTGTTCGCTGATTATTATTCGGCCCTTTACAATTTGAAGGATGCTTCAGATACCCACATAGCTACAACTACTGAAGTTAACTCATTTCTGCACAGTCTTTCCCTCCCATCCCTTTCACATGATCAGAGTGAACTGTTAGCCAGACCTATTGCAGTAGCAGAGATTTCAAAAATTATCTCCTCCCTTCCCTTGAATAAGGCCCCGGGCCCAGATGGCCTCTCTAATATTTATTATAAATCATTTTCGAACCTGCTGTTGCCTCATTTATCTACCATGTATAATGCAGCTTTTCAGTCCGGAACTTTCCCTAGAGAGAATTTGGAGGCCATAGTGGTTACCATTCCGAAACCAGGGAAGCCTTCTACCATCCCACAAAATTTTAGGCCTATCTCCCTTTTGAATTGCGATTTAAAAATATACGCAAAGATTCTGGCCTCAAGGTTGTCCTCTGTTTTACCTATCCTACATGTGTTGATAGGTAAACCAAGTGGCAGCCACCTATATATGACACTCTACTAAATCAAGCAATTAAACAGCCCACGGGAAATGGGAGAGTGTAAGCTATACATAAAACTTAATATTTAATGTGAATCATAATAAAAGTGATCTATTAGAGACCATCAATAAAAATGCCAAGGGCATCAAAATAGTTCATCAGTTGACACCGTTGCTGCTTGGTAGATCTTGATAGAAACTACAAGGTCAGAAGAGGATAACAACATACACGGCCACCTCTCTCGGGCTTGAAGGTATCCAGATTGCAGGGGTATAGCTGAGTGGACTGTATTGATTAACGATGTGGGGGGCACGAGTCCCTAAAAAAATCCCTGAAATCTTGCCAGGGAGGGATCTATAGTGCCCCTACCTACCTATACAGAGCACTTGCCCCGCAAGGAGCGACCGCGTCCGGATACCTGACCCTATTATGGGCCCTAGCCCTAGGATATAAATATATACTCGTGCCCACCCCCGACGTGGCACGTTTCTGTCCAATCAAGACTTCCTCAGGGGAGTGAAATAGAAAGGCTAGGGTATAAACAGAATATAGAAACAACCATTAGAGTGCCTATGAACACCACACCTCACATGAACATAGGTCACAATAGATATACGATAAATACCTTAAATACAAAGGAATAACTGCGCGATTCCCGGTCCTCCTGGTCAGTAAGGAGCGGAGCAGCTCTGTTTTACCTACCTTAGTCGCTCCTGATCAAACAGGCTTTGTCAAGGGCCGACAATTAGTAGATAATACTAGGCGAGTATTGGACATTGTGGACCTGGTTGACCGCAGGGGAGAGCAGGCCTTGCTTGTGACATTGGATGCCGAGAAGGCGTTTGACCGTCTCAACTGGTCATTTGCCTTCTCGGTGTTACAAACTATGGGACTTGGGGCGCCTTTTATAACAGCCATACAAGCCCTGTACTCCAAACCATCAGCGAGAGTCTTTGTTAATGGGGCCTTGTCTTCTCTGTTTGAATTAACTAACGGTACCAGACAGGGATGCCCCTTGTCCCCCCTAATATTTATATTGGCTATTGAGCCTCTGGCCCAGGCTATCAGGACACACCCACATATTCCAGGGATCAAAATAGGAGAGGTTAGCCATGTTAGATCACTTTACGCGGATGATGTGCTTCTGACCTTGTCCTCCCCTGCGGTCGCACTCCCAGCTGCCATATCAGTCCTATCAGAATATGGGAAGCTCTCGTTTTATAAGGTGAACGAATCTAAGTAACAGATTTTGCCCTTAAACATCCCAGTTAATATGCTTATCTCCATGAAATCACAGTATCCATTTGATTGGCAGGAGAACAGTGTCAAGTATTTAGGAGCAGCAATCCCTGCACATCTATCTGATTTGTACGCCATGAACTACCTTCCACTAATAGAAGTCATGAAGCAGGATATAGCTAATTTTAGTAAAACAGAGATCTCGTGGGCTGGGAGAGTGGCGGCCTTCCAGATGATGACTTTACCAAAACTGCTGTTCATATTTAGGAGTGTCCCAGCACGAGTCCCTGTCCACTTCTTTATCAAGGCCCAATCCTTGCTGCACAAGTTCGTGTGGGCAAGCAAATGTCCTAGAGTTGCCTCACTTACCTTATGTAGGGGGAAACATATGGGAGGTCTTGGCCTCCCTAACATCCGAGATTATTTTCTGGCCTCTCAGGTGCAGTCTCTGAAGAGATGGTGGGTAGCAGATGAGATACCTTGGGTGCAGATTGAGACAAGCTTATCCCCTACTCGTAACCTTAAGGCGATGCTTATTAACTCACTTAGCTTATCCCAAGCGTCTACTCAATCACTGCCCTTTTTAATACGCCTCTCTCTAGATTATTGGCGTTCCTATCACAACAGATGTTATTGTACGACCTTTTCGATGTTAAATTGCTCGCCTCTGCAGCTGTTGGAATTGCACCTTCCCGAAACAGATCTGAGATCTTGGCGTAGTTTAGGCCTTGGAGACTTGTCCCAGTTCTACAGGGACGGAGTATTAAAATCCTTCTCGGATCTGCAGGAGGAATTTTCAATCCCTAAGACTGATTTCTTCAAATATTTACAAACCCGCCATGTGCTTCAGAATAAGTGTCCCTATCGTGTGTGGGCTAATGCCCCCCATTTTGCAAACTGGTCTTCGCCTCTAGGTCCCCATTCTACGAAGAAAGGGATTAAACCAATATACCAAGCACTAGGCTCTAAACTGACCTTTGTCAAATCCTCACCTCAGTTGTCTTGGGATAAGGAGCTGCAAGCAGTAGTCCCCGACTCAGACTGGGTAATAGCTTTTCGCTTATTCTCATCTACGTTTAAATGTATCTCCTTTTATGAGGCAGCTATTAAAACGTGCCTGAGATGGTACTTTACACCTGATAGATTGAGCCGCATTTACCCTGGCACTTCTAACCTGTGCTGGAGGCAATGTGGGGGAAAAGGGACTCTCTTCCATATCCTATGGTCCTGCCCTAAAATAGCAGGATTGTGGGACAGTATTTTTTCGCTGGCTTCCAATTTTTGTGGGGTAGTTATTGAAAATCCCCCTTTTGGGCTCTATTTTTTATAGATATGACTATATTCCCAGCTAATTGCAGAGTTCCAATTGCCTTTTTGTTTTTGACCACCAAGCTAGCTTTGACTCAATGCTGTAAATCTGACCGGATCCCAACGGTGGCAGAAATTAAAGAGAGAGTGAATACAGCATGTGCGTATGAGAAGGCTTGGGCATATAAAGAATACACGATGGATAAATTCTCCTCCCAATGGAGTTTATGGCTTGAATACATTTCTCCAAATTCCTCTGCACTTCAGCGCTTTTCACTCTAGTTTCTCCCCCCCCCCCCCCGTACATCTAGGGCAGATATATAACATTCGGAGCTTATGCTATATGTGTGAGGATATTTTGTGTTTATTTTGTGTTAATTTTGTTTGTTTATTCTATTTTTGTTCCTTTATACATAGACCCTGAAAGGCCATACATTATGATGTTGTTTTATTGTTTGGACTACATTGCAATGCATTATTCTTTGTATCTCTGTCTATGCCCAGACCAGCAGTGTGAATTTTATTCATTGTAGGATGTTGAAAATCTTTCAATAAAAACTTTGAAACATAAAAAGCAGCACCTTTTTCTTATCTATTTAATAATGAATTATATTTTACTATACCTTTTCAATCTGTGCCAAATAGTGGTATATGACATCATCAGGCTCTTCTGGGGATTCATTTTGCTGGTGAATTTTGATTTCATTCCTCACAAAATGATGCAGAAATTCTCGCTTTTTAAATACTGTTTTAAGGGGACTTGGTAAGCGCTTCATCAGCCAAGGAAAGGCATCATAAAGCTGGTAAACAAAACCAGAGATATCACAGGATTAGGCTGCATTCACACGACCGTTGTGTTTTGCGGATCCGCAAAACAGTGATACCAGCCCATGTGCATTCCGCAATTTGTGGACTGCACATGCCATGGCTATCATAGAAATGCCTTTTCTTGTCCGCAATTGCGGACAAGAATAGGACATGCTCTATTTTTTTTGCAGGGCCGCAGTACGGAGCAACGGATGCAGACAGCACACGTTGTGCTGTCCGCATCTTTTTCGGCCCTATAGAAATTAATGGGTCCGGATCTGAGCCACAAAATATGTGAATGTAGCCTTATAATTACGATTTGCATGAACTGTTGACACCCATTGATTTGTGTTATGAGGGTATGATGCATACTATGAATGCTAAGGATATGCAATTCCTCTATATCAGTAATGCTTAACCCCTAAATGATGCAGTGGTTTTTGTATGAGGGTTTGTTTTTTTGTTTTTTTTAAAACACCATGAGGAAAAATTACTTCTACCTCACGAGTGTTTTTTGTATTCCTCTGGATCAACTTTGCAGGATAACAGGCTGAACTGGATGGCTGTATGTCTTTTTTCAGCCTTACAAACTATGTCACTATGTATGTTATTTTGGGGTACATGTAATGTACTGTATTGTATAAATTTTACATATTTTGTGGGATGACTGCGTAAAAAAACACGCAGTGATTCCACTATTGTTTTTTGGATTTTGTTTTGATGGCATTTACAATGTGGGTATAAACTTGTAGGAAAACAGGCTGAACTGGATGTGGACAGATGTCTTTTTCCGGCCTTATAAACTATGTAACTATGTTACTAATGTAGGACATTTATCAAACCTTACAACTGTTGCATTAAAAAGTTGCAAATTATGTTGCACTGCATATTTGTACCATAATTTATGAATTTTGAGCTTCTTGCCCCTTTTCTAAGTGGCAATAAAAGAGGCTGGGGCTTAGAGGGAGGGGCGGGACTTCCACAGACCACCAGACACTGGTGTAAACCATAGCTTGTCTACGCTAGCCATAGTTGGAGTAGATTTGAGTTTTTGGCACACAGAGAGTAATGCCAGTATTGAGAAATCTCCCTTAATAAATTTATTCTATGGGTTTGTAGAATGTTTTTTTTTTAAATATTCATCTTGCAAAAAAAGAAAACTATTCACTTTGTGTTCTGCTGTATAGACCCAAAACATTTTTATTTCGACAGCTGTGTGAAAGCTTTTTTTTTGCGGCATGTGGGTGGGGTGGAATTAAAAGCTATGTACAACTTGGGGGACATTTTTGTTTGATTCTATTTTACTCATTTTGGCCTAAAAATAATTTTTTCACTTGATCGTTAATATTGAGCCGATGTGTGAATGGTACTTTCACTTTGTGCCCCTCATCTACCGTATTTTTCGCCCTATAAGACGCACCGGCCCATAAGACGCACCTAGGTTTTAGTGTAGGAAAATAAGAAAATAATATTTTTCAGCAGATCCTCTTATCAGACTGCCCATAAATTTTAGGACATCACATCAGACCCTCATATCAGCCCTCCATGTCAGAACTCCATCAGCCCTCCATGTCAGCCCCCCACCAGACCTCAGATCAGCCCACTGTGCCCCCATACCATCTCACTGTGCGCCCACCAGACCTCAGATCAGCAGAATGTGCCCCCATCATACCTCAGATCAGCAGAATGTGCCCCCATCAGACCTCAGAGCAACAGTATGTGCCCCCATCAGACCTCAGAGCAACAGTATGTGCCCCCATCAGACCTCAGATCAGCAGAATGTGCCCCCTTCAGACCTCAGAGCAACAGTATGTGCCCCATCAGACCTCAGATCAGCGGAATGTGCCCCCATCATACCTCAGATCAGCAGAATGAGCCCCCATCAGACCTCAGAGCAACAGTATGTGCCCCCATCAGACCTCAGAGCAACAGTATGTGCCCCCATCAGACCTCAGAGCAACAGTATGTGCCCCCATCAGACCTCAGATCAGCAGAATGTGCCCCCATCAGACCTCAGATCAGTAGAATGTGCCCCCTTCAGACCTCAGAGCAACAGTATGTGCCCCATCAGACCTCAGATCAGCAGAATGTGCCCCCAACAGACCTCAGATTAGCATATTGTGCCCCCAACAGACCTCAGATTAGCATATTGTGCCCCCAACAGACCTCATATTGGCATATTGTGCCCCATCAGACCTCAGATTAGCGTCTTGTGCCCCTTCACATAGCGTCTTGTGCCCCTTCACACCTCAGATCAGCACGTCTTGTGCCCCTATCAGACCTCAGATCAGCCCACCCAGCCACTTAAAGACCATACTTACCTGTTCTGCGCTGCCGCTGCCCTCCGGTCCCACGCTGCAGCGTCAGGTCATAGTGCGTGCCGGCGGGGAAGTGAGAGGAGCGCGGAGCGTGGGACCGGAGGGCAGCGGCAGCGCAGAACAGGTAAGTATGGTCTTTAAGTGGCTGGGTGGGCTGATCTGAGGTCTGATGGGGGTCCCTACGTACAAGTGAGCGCTTCCTTATGGAAGCGCTCACTTGTATTCACCCTATAAGACGCACCGCATTTTTCTCCCTACTTTTCGGGGGAAAAAAAAGTGCGTCTTATAGGGCGAAAAATACGGTAATAACCCCCTATCTGCAAATTATTAAAAGGTCATAAACACTTATTTATGCCACATTCTTATGAGTAAGATAATAACTGAGTAGTGTTGACCGAGCACCGTAATGCTTGGGTGCTCGGGTGCTCTGGTCGAACACTAGGTGGTGCTCGAGTGCTCCGGCGAGCACCCAAGTATAATGGAAGTCAATGGGAGAAAGCGAGCACGTAACCAGGCACCCCCTGCTCTGAAGAGGGGAGGGTTCCTCGTTCATAGGGAAAGGTGAGAAAATGGTGGAAACACCACTGAGATGGTTTGGGAACAGCATGGGGAGGATCTCTGGATGCATCTTGGACACCGAAGTCGCTGCTGGAAATGATGTTGTCCGAGTATTACGTCACTTTTACGGAATGACAAGAATACCCCCCAAAACCAAATATAACATCGATTTTAGAGGAAATATTGTTAGAAAACATATATTTACTTGTATATAAAGCACAAGTAGCAGCAGGCCCTCACCCCTAATGTTTTACACGGTCAGATCAGCAGCAGGCACTCGCAGGGCTAGTTGTTGTGTTGAAAAGACCCAAAAGTCCAAAAGGACTATTGTTATACCTGGCTGCAATATTTTTATTCTTGATGGTCAAAATTTGCGCAAGTTTGCCTAATCTTAACACCAGCTGCGCAGTGTGTGCAGTACAATGTTTGTTTCTCCTATATACCTGACATTTATTGCGTTTTTTTCTGCCGCTAATCACGGCGACATTACATGTGCAGTACAATGTTTGTTTCTCCGATATACCTGACATTTATTGCATTTTTTTCTGCCGCTAATCACAGCGACATTACATGTGCAGTACAATGTTTGTTTCTCCTATATACCTGACATTTATTGCGTTTTTTTCTGCCGCTAATTACGGCGACATTACATGTGCAGTACAATGTTTGTTTCTCCTATATACCTGACATTTATTGCGTTTTTTTCTGCCGCTAATCACGGCGACATTACATGTGCAGTATAATGTTTGTTTCTCCTAGCAACCTGACATTTATTGCATTTTTTTCTGCCGCTAATCACTGCGACATTACATGTGCAGTACAATGTTTGTTTCTCCTATATACCTGACATTTATTGCGTTTTTTTACTGCCGCTAATCACGGCAACATTAGTAATATTGCCTTGAATAGCGGCAGAAAAAAATACACCGGATTTCAGGTATTTGGGATACACAAATGTTAGACAGCAGATGCTGCAGAGGTGGTGTTAAGGTTAGGCAACCAATTTTTAACCCACCACAAAAATAATATATTGCAGCCAGATATAATATCCCTTAAAAGGGCTTTTCAACAGAACAACTAGCCCTGCCTAGCCAATTTCTATCCCTACATTATCTGTCCCTCCTTGCGCAAACTTTATACAGCAGATGCAGCACAGGTAATGTCGCCTTGATTAACGGCAGAAAAAATGACACCGGATGTCAGCTATATAGGATACAGTAACGTTATAATGCACAAGCCGCGCAGGCAATGTCGAATTCATTAACGGCAGAAAAAATGACACCGGATGTCAGCTATATAGGATACAGTAACGTTATAATGCACAAGCCGCGCAGGTAATGTCGACTTGATTAATGGCAGAAAAAAATGGCACAGGATGTCAGCTATATAGGATACAGTAACGTTATAATGCACAAGCTGCGCAGGTGGTGTTAAGGTCAGGCAAACTTGCGATATTTTTGCCCCAGAGAAAAAAATATATTGCAGCCAGATGTAACAATAGTCCTTAAAAGGGCTTTTGGGTCTTTTCAACAGAAATACTAGCCCTGCCTAGCCAATTTCTATCCCTACACTATCTCTTTGCAGCAGCTCTCCCTGACTCTCTGTCTGAGCCGGGTCACATGTCACCGGGTGCTATATAGCGTTCCCGGCCAGCCAATCACTGTAATGCCAGTAGCCAAGATGACTACGCTATTACAGTGAATGCCAGTACCTCCCCGCACGCTAATTGGCTAATTAGCGTGCGGGGAGGGGACTCGAGCATGCTAGCTCAACACTAGAACTGAGCTGTAATAAGTGTTTATAAGGTCAGAGACAAAGAGCCCCTCAGCTTCCTGCCTGACGGAACAGAAACAAAATTCAGAACCAGCCACTAGAAGAACTCAAAGCTATGCTGGGAAAATGGCTCAATATTTTAGTAAAAACCAATTGAATATATGATTTGTAGCTCAAAATGAGTACAATGCAATAATAAAATTACATTGCACCAAAAGTGTACATAGACTTTAACAAAAAACAGCAATTTTGGCATTTATTATTTCTAACTGTTCAATACACAGGGCGATACCAATTATGAGTGTGTGTGTGTATATATATATATATATATATATATATATATATATATATATAGGACATAGCTGACAAAATGTCTACATATTTCAAAAAGGCATCGTAGGCTATTGTTAGGCCCCTTGCCTACATATCAGTGAGGGTCTACTTGGTTTGTATATACTGTATGTACTCTGCATGTATCCTTATATATGGAGGTAATCTAGTGGTATGGTAAATTTTACACTTGTATTCCAGCATATTTGCTGGACTTTATTGTATTTGTTATTGGTACCTCATTTTCGTGTGTGCCATTCTTTGCCATTTTAACTTTTTTATATTTGATCATGTCCTATCAAAGTATAATATATTTTCGGTACATACTGTGTCCGGTGCTGCATTTGTTTGGATAGGAGGTGTTCCTGATTTATTTTTCTGGCTCGGGGGTGTACAGGTTTGACTGGTGCTCTAGTGGTTGATATAGCTTTGGCGGTAGAGATGACCACCACTGCTGTATATGCTGATGTCACATCTTTAAATGAGGTTTAGCCACTTACAGGACAAGATGGATAGATAGATAGATAGATAGATAGATAGATAGATAGATAGATAGATAGATAGATAGACTTACTTACTTACTTTTCCCCACTTAGAGCCCAAACTATCGATGAGCTCTTGATTTATTTCTACCAACTTTTGGAAAGTTGGATCATCAACGGAGAAACGATGTCCAAACACAACGGCAGAGATGACATTTGCAACAGAATGGATAATAAAGTCTGACACATCAGCAGGTTTACCTATATACAGATGAAAGTCATTAAGCTCTTAATGGCAATATTCTAGACAAATCTACAATATATTCTGGACAATGTTGTGTTTTTATTGTAACCCAACATTTGACATGATATTATATCATGGGAGGTCCTGAATTGTGGGATCCTTTCTTATCTTGATAGTGAGGGGGCCCATCAATCCCATTCTGGATTCATTTTTCCATCACTTTATACACTGCTTGTTTCCATGGTTATGACCACCCTGCAATCAGCGGTGGCCATGCTTGTACACTATATGAAAAAGCACTAGCCTATGAGAGCTCTCACGGTCCCGGCCACCAGAGAAGCCGGGACTTTTTTCTATAATGTGCAATCATCACCACCTCTAATAGATTGCAGGGTGGCCGTACCCATGGAAATGAGCAGTATATAATGTGGTGGAAAAATGAATCCAGCCAACAAAGGAAGCAATATGGATAATAACAATACATTACTAGTGTTGAGCGAGCATGCTTGGCCGAACTTCCTGTTCGGCTGAGCATGCCTACGCTCGGGTCCGCTTGGCCGAACACTGAGTGTACTCGAGCGCAATGCTCGAGTCTCTTCTCCGCACTGTAATGTTGATTTGTATGCTAACGCGTACGAATTTGTACGCTAATGCGTACGCATTGTGCGCTAATGCGTACTAATTCAGTTAATTAGCATACTTTTACGAGTGAAAGGAGTAAAAGAGAAGTCGCGATTCTGACCTTTTTCTATTAACCAGGCACCCTCCCCTCTTCCGAGCGGGGGGTGCCTGGTTTAGTCCCATTGACTAACATTATGCTCGGGTGCTCGGCCAGAGCACAGAGGTGCTCGCTCAACACTATACATTACTAAGTGGCTTGTATTCACTTTCTCTAGATGATAAATGCCACTTTCTGAAGTGAGACAACCCCTTTAAGTTCCTTATGAATAATTGCTTTAACCCAATCCAGCAATTTCTGAGGTTTTTAAGTGAATCACTGAAGGTACGGTATACATGTGTGTATACAGTACAGACCAAGTTTGGACACACCTTCTCATTCAAAGAGTTTTCTGTATTTTCATGACTATGAAAATTGTAGATTTACACTGAAGGCATCAAAACTATGAATTAACACATGTGGAATTATATACTTAACAAAAAAGTGTGAAACAACTGAAAATATGTCTTATATTCTAGGTTCTTCAAAGTAGCCACATTTTGCTTTGATTATTGCTTTGCACACTCTTGGCATTCTCTTAATGAGCTTCGAGAGGTAGTCACCTGAAATGGTTTTCACTTCACAGGTGTGCCCTGTCAGGTTTAATAAGTGGGATTTCTTGCCTTATAAATGGGGTTGGGACCATAAATTGTGTTGGGCAGAAGTCAGGTGGATACACAGCTGATAGTCCTACTGAATAGACTGTTAGAATTTGTATTATGGCAAGAAAAAAGCAGCTAAGTAAAGAAAAACGAGTGGCCATTATTACTTTAAGAAATGAAGGTCAGTCAGTCCAAAAAATTGGGAAAACTTTGAAAGTGTCCCCAAGTGCAGTCGCAAAAACCATCAAGCGCTACAAAGAAACTGGCTCAAAGAAAGGCCAAGAGTCACCTCTGTGGAGGATAAGTTCATCCGAGTCACCAGCCTCAGAAATCGCAGGTTAACAACAGCTCAGATTAGAGACCAGGTCAATGCCACACAGAGTTCTAGCAGCAGACACATCTCTACAACAACTGTTAAGAGGAGACTGTGTGCATCAGGCCTTCATGGTAAAATAGCTGCTAGGAAACCACTGCTAAGGACAGGCAACAAGCAGAAGAGACTTGTTTGGGCTAAAGAACACAAGGAATGGGCATTAGACCAGTGGAAATCTGTGTTTTGGTCTGATGAGTCCAAATTTGAGATCTTTGGTTCCAACCACCGTGTCTTTGTGCGATGCAGAAAAGGTGAACGGATGGACTCTACATGCCTGGTTTCCACCGTGAAGCATGGAGGAGGAGGTGTGATGGTGTGGGGGTGCTTTGCTGGTGACACTGTTGGGGATTTATTCAAAATTGAAGGCATACTGAACAAGCATGGCTACCACAGCATCCTGCAGTGGCATGCTATTCCATCCGGTTTGAGTTTAGTTGGACCATCATTTATTTATCAACAGGACAATGACCACAAACACACCTCCAGGCTGTGTAAGGGCTATTTGACCAAGAAGGAGAGTGATGGGGTGCTAAGCCAGATGACCTGGCCTCCAAAGTCACCAGACCTGAACCCAATCGAGATGGTTTGGGGTGAGCTGGACCGCAGAGCGAAGGCAAAAGGGCCAACAAGTGCTAAGCATCTCTGGGAACTCCTTCAAGACTGTTGGAATACCATTTCAGGTGACTACCTCTTGAAGCTCATCAAGAGAATGCCAAAAGTGTGCAAAGCAGTAATCAAAGCAAAAGGTGGCTACTTTGAAGAACCTAGAATAAAAGACATCAGTTGTTTCACATTTTTTTGTTAAGTATATAATTCCACATGTGTTAATTCATAGTTTTGATGCCTTCAGTGTGAATCTACAATTTTCATAGTCATGAAAATACAGAAAACTCTTTGAATGAGAAGTTGTGTCCAAACTTTTGGTCTATACTGTAGGTGTGACATGTATCTACTTTACTCTGCACTTTGTTATCATATAGTCAATAAAAATGGCCCCTAGCACAGAAATGAAACTGACAGAAAAATTGGTAAAGTACCATTCTGGGTTGCTAAGGCCTCAACAAGAACCTGAGCTTCTTCCTGTATTCGTGACTCTAATCCATGTTTTCCTAATCCAAGGTTCCTTAAAGTCATCAAGCCAAATCGTCTCTGCTGTTTCCAGCTATGTCCATTTGACACTACAATTCCTAAAGCAGGGGGAAATGAAAAAGTTCATTGATTCAAGGTTTTAAAAAAATATTTTCAATGTTAGAGAAACATATTAAATGCTATTAGCTTTCAGTAATAAATACTCTACGATTGATGTTTTTATATTAAAATGAGAGATGAGTGAATTTGAGAGAGAAAGAGAGAGACTAGTATGCTTGAAAGATATTCATATTGGCTTTCCTAAGTCTCACACCAGTAGTAAGATGTGCTTACAGTGCCTTGCGAAAGTATTCGGCCCCCTGGAACTTTTCAACCTTTTGCCACATTTCAGGCTTCAAACAAAAATATATAGGTGAAGAATCAACAACAAGTGGGTCACAGTTGTGAAGTGGAACTAAATTTATTGGATCATTTAAACTTTTTTTGTAATAATAAAACTGAAAAGTTGGGCATGCAAAATTATTCGTCCCATTTACTTTCAGTTCAGAAAACTCACTCCAGAAGTTCATTGAGGATCTCTGAATGATCCAATGTTGTCCTAAATGACTGATGAAGATAAATAGAATCCACCTGTGTGTAATCAAGTCTCCGTATAAATGGACCTGCTCTGTGATAGTCTCAGGGTTCTGCATCATGAAGACCAAGGAACACACCAGGCAGGTCCGTGATACTGTTGTGGAGAAGTTTAAAGCTGGATTTGGATACCAAAAGATTTCCCAAGCTTTAAACATCCCAAGGAGCACTGTGCAAGCGATCATATTGAAATGGAAGGAGTATCAGACCACTGCAAATCTACCAAGACGCGGCCGTCCCTCTAAACTTTCATCTCAAGGAGAAGACTGATCAGAGATGCAGCCAAGAGGCCCATGATCACTCTGGATGAACTGCAGAGATCTATAGCTGAGGTGGGAGAGTCTGTCCATAGTACAACAATCAGTCGAACACTTCACAAATCTGGCCTTTATGGAAGAGTGGCAAGAGGAAAGCCATTTCTCAAAGATATCCATAAAAAGTCTCGTTTACAGTTTGCCACAAGCCACCTGGGAGACACACCAAACATGTGGAAGAAGGTGCTCTGGTCAGATGAAACCAAAATCAAACTCTTTGGAAACAATGCAAAACGATATGTTTGGTGTAAAAGCAACACAGCTCATCACCCTGAACACACCATCCCCACTGGCAAACATGGTGATGGCAGCATCATGATTTGGGCCTGCTTATCATCAGCTGGGACAGGGAAGATGGTTAAAATTGATGGAAAGATGGATGGAGCCAAATACAGGACCATTCTGGATGAAAACCTGTTGGAGTCTGCAAAAAAACCTGAGACTAGGACGGAGATTTATCTTCCAACAAGACAATGATCCCAAACATAAAGCAAAATCTACAATGGAATGGTTCAAAAATAAATGTATCCAGGTCTTAGAATGGCCAAGTCAAAGTCCAGACCTGAATCCAATTGAGAATATGTGGAAAGAGCTGAAAACTACTGTTCACAAACGCTCTCCATCCAACCTCAAAGAGCTCGAGCTGTTTAGCAAGGAAGAATGGGCCAGAATTTCAGTCTCTAGATGTGCAAAACTTATAGAGACATACCCCAAGCGACTTGCAGCTGTAATTGCAGCAAAAGGTGGTGCAACAAAGTATTAATGCAATAATTTTGCACGCCCCACTTTTCAGTTTTATTATTACAAAAAAAGTTTAAATGATGCAATAAATTTCGTTCCACTTCACAATTGTGACCCACTTGTTGATTCTTCACCAAAAATGTAAAATGTTATATCTTTTTGTTTGAAGCCTGAAATGTGGCAAAAGGTGGAAAATTTCTAGGGGGCCGAATACTTTCGCAAGGCACTGTATTTTCACATATTTTGCCCAGAAATCCAGAGGAGCATTCACTGGCTTACAATGATACTCTGCATACTAGCCACCCTCCATAAGGAGAAATAGTATTCCAACCAAGGCCTCTCAGGCAGCCAAGCAAGTTTTCTTTGCTCCGCTTGGAAAGTAAAATAGCTTTTTTTTTTCTTCTCCAGAGAAGCATTATGTGGGGGTGCAAGCATAACAAATCGTTTAAAAATTATTATTATCAAAAAGCATCGATTGGACAGTTTTAGGGTATCACCAGGAGAGAATTTTACTATGAAAAAACACTGATTAAACAGTTTGAGGCTACCACCAGGGGATAATATGATTATGAAAAAGCACTGATTATTTTTTTGTGAGACAAGTTGTACTTTGTACTTTAATATTGCATGGGATGTAGTGGGAATCTCGAAAAAAAAATCAAAATGTGGTGGATTAGAAAAAAAACCCCTGCAATTCTGCCACAGGTTTATGGGTTCTGTTTTTACAGTGTTCACTTTGCAGTAAGGCTGACTTGTGCTCTTCATTCTCTGGATCAGTACATTTAAAGTGATACCACATTTGTATAGCTTTTCTTGTGTTTTAATACTGACAAAAAAATAAAAACCTTGAAAAAAATAGTTTTTTTCATTTCATCTCCATATTCTGACCCCCTATAAATTTTTTGTAGTTATGTGTACTTGTGTGTGGGAGCTCATTTTTCGCAGGGTGATCTGTACCAAAAAAGTGAATCAGCCAATTTGACTTTTTTCCGTTTGGCTGTTTGCTATATGGATTAAATAATTTTATATTTTAATAGTACAGGCTTTTTATTGTTTATTTTTATTTTGAGGAAAGGGGAAATTTTATATTTTTTAAATTTTTTACACTTTTTAAGGAACTTGAAAAGGCAATCATCAGATTGCTTCTCCTATAGAAAGGAGGACTGTGGCTGCCACACACACCATCCTGCTACCCCAGTCCTCGCTAGGGAGAGCTGCTACACACCCAGATGTGCGCACTTACAGGTTTTTGCACTCCCAAATGTTGTGGTCACATGAGCCACGGGTGTCTGCTGTGTGAAACAGCAGTCACCCGGTTGCTATGGCACCCGCTATGCTCTGTAGCAGGCACCATGTTTAAAGACCTAACATGTGACATACTATTATGTCACATGTCGGAAAAGGGTTAAACAGTTTTATGCTATCACCAAAAGCTTATGGAAAAAATATTAGGAGAAAATTGATATGTATCAATATACCTACTATTGATAAGCAAATCAGTTGTATCATTTTCAAATTTACCCAGAGTTTTACAAATAATTAGAATTTTAATTAGAGATAAGCAAACTTCTTCAAATTGTTTTTGTGTCTGATTTGTCAGAATTTTTGAAAAGTTTAATTCAGACCCAAATCAATCCTGGCCTAATCAAATATGTTCAAATGAACCTAAAATCAGTATATAAGCAAAAAGTCTAGAAAACTAATGAATATTTAATTTCAGTTGAATATTATGTTGGGGGTCTCTCCCTAGTTTGTCTGAAATGAATCCCCAAAAAATGGGTTTGTTACAATCCAACGTTTTATGGAAACTTTGGAGGAATTCTGAATTGATAGAATTAATGTGCTCATATTTCATTCTAACCAACCCCAAATATTTTGCAGAACAGTTCACCTTTCTTTTCAAAAAGATTTTTAAAAATTAATTTTTTACAACCACAGCATATCATTCCAGTCATTGCTCAGCCTTTTAAACATAATTACATAGCAAAAATTAAGAAAATAGCTAAGCCAACCTTACATCTGCAACTGGCTAATTCAGTACAAGATCTTTTTATCAGAGTGTGTTGGAAATTGGCCGCAGCAATACAAAACTTCTTGAGACGACTTCTTCTTGAGAAGATTCTTTTGTTTATTCCGAGACAAGAGCAGCAAGACAGCATTGAAATAAATAGTCAGACAGAATATGGCATGATGAAGATGAAAGTGTGACGCAGCAGTAGAAAAATAGCAGTGCTGAGTATGTGTGTGTGTTCCCAAATACATTTTTTTTATACCCCAGAGAACAAAGGAATAATTAGTATTATAATATAGGTTTGCCACAGTGTACCGCAATCCATAGGAGTGAATGGTGACACCTAAATTACATCATTACATCATTATTATACATAACGTGTGACATCACAGATACTTTACTATTCATAACCATTGACGTACATAGGTTGCACCTCCAACATCAATATGAATAAGGAAGACTTACACCTCCTTATACTTATGATACTTAATTGGCTAAAATTTTTCTAACACGCATGAGAATGAATATCTAATTTAACCTTTGATCCATCGTCCTCTGATTCCATTATACTTGAAAGTGTTTATTTGCCATAAACTAAAGAAGCTGACAAGTGTCCACTAACCAAGTATCTAAAAGAAGCTATGGAGGACATAAATATGTTACTAAGACTCCATGATTTCATAACTAGCTCTTCCTAAACAGAAAACATATGTAATAATTGATCACCTAAGGTTCTCTGTTTTCTTAGCAACAGTACATCAGTGTTCAAGGTGACTCTTTAGCTAAGCTTTAAGGTAAAAATGTAAGATGTCGGACTAAGACAATATGGTGGACATTCAGATGTAATCCTGACTCTCCAACAGAGCAAACCAGATAGAATCAGGTTCTCTAGTTTAGAGGCCTTGGGGGGACATCTGGGTGAGTACTATTTCAATTATGGAGACCAGTTAATATACGAGATGACTATTGTATGCTAGGCAACATTCCTCTTGGTTTCTGGAAAATTATATTTAAATTTGTCCAACCTCAGCTAGCATTATAAATAATTAACTTTCTTATCCATTTCACAGAAAAGCTGATTTGAATATTTCCCCCCTATACAAATTAGCTTTCCACGCAAACAAGATAAAGTAATTCTTTCTGATGCCAGATGATTTTAGGCATACTAATTTGCATATATTTGTCCCAGAAACCAAGAGAAGCATTGCCTAGCTTACAATAGTCATCACATATACTAAATGGTCTCAATAATATAAATAGTACTGAGCCAGAGGTTCCCCTAAGGCAGGGGTAGGGAACCTCCGGCTCTCCAGCTGTTGTGAAACTACAACTCCCAGCAAGCATACTCGCTCTGCTCTTCTAAGAACTCTCATAGAAATGAATGAAGCATGCTGGGAATTGTAGTTTCACAACAGCTGGAGAGCCGGAGGTTCCCTACCCCTGCCCTAAGGCCTCGCAACTAGAAAAGCTCATTCTTTCTGCTTTGCTCTAGGTCCAGTATACCTTTGACTAGTTCACTTTCTGCCAATCACAGCACTGAAAATGTGGGATGCTGGTTGCTCCTGATACTCTTATCCTGCTAGGGGTTGTGAGTTTTCTGCCCCATCAAGTGTATTTATGCTTATACCACTATACAGTTTTATAATGATATATCTGTGGTATCACCGATATAGTTGTATTACACAAATGTTACATCTATATCCAACATTCACTGGTTTGTCTGTCTGATATTTCCCTTGTTGAACCAATGGTAATGGGGAAACTCATTTGAATATTAGACATGATTTCATTTGTTCATTGTTTGTTTTAATTGTATATTGGATTTATTTCTGAACCTATTGAATTTGTGCAGAAAGTTGTTCATATTCTGTAGTTTTTTTAATTCACTGGTGCAAAATCCTTGCCTCTTCCATATTAAGGGCATTTTAGGGCACTTTTTAATTGTTTCAGAAGATTCCTCTGCTATTTTTAGGGAATTCATAAAAGGGTTATGTTAGGATCAGTGGTACTGGTGTTTTACATCATGTGTGTACTGAATGCTGTGACAGGGCACAGGACCAATGTCTCCCTGGCCCACTGTTTCTTCTAATAGGCTTTAGTCCTAGTTCCTGCAGCCTGTCAGAGGCTGATGCCATCATTATCGTGCTCCCTGAGCCAGGCTGCATGGATAGCAGTTTCAGTTTTCGCCTCAGGCAGCAGAAAGACTAGGTGCACCCCTGACTATTTAGTATCAATCGGTACGCTTTCTTAGTCATCACTTGACATGTAACAAGGGATCCTTCCGTTTCCCATTTATTTCAGTCATTGCAACATAAAAAGGAGATAGTGTGTGGATACCACAACCAAAAAAGGACCTTTACGTAGACGCCAATATTATTTGTACTATCACAAATAATGTCAAGTAATATTATGCAGTATTGCGTATGACTATAAGTGCCAGGAATTCAGAGGAAAAGTGCAATAAACAATTTTTGTAATAGAAAGAGCCAGATATGGTAAAAAAAAGCAAAATGAATTAAATTTGTACCAGACAAAAAGAGGTATATAAGAGGTAAACAAATATTGCACCCACTTCACTGGAAGGGGGGTGTCTTGCGGTTAGAGCTCAAGACACCTTGAGACAGAGCCCCCCCAAAGCCAGGTTCGCTCCAAGGATCGCAGGATGAAATGGCAGCAACAAGAATAGTTTCTCATTAAATCACTTTATTCAACCACAATGGCTTTTTTTCCAACACATGGGGGGGTGTTTAGTAGAAACCCCCTTCTTCAGGAGAAATACAATACAGCCAATTGTTCAGCCTTTTAAACATAATTACATAACAAAAATTAAGAAAATAACTAAACCAACCTCACATATGCAATTGGCTATTTCAGTACAAGATCTGTTTATCAGAGCAAACCAGATAGAATCAGGTTCTCTAGTTTAGAGGTCTTGGGGGGACATCTGGGTGAGTACTATTTCTATTATGGAGACCAGTTAATATACGAGATGACTATTGTAGGCTAGGCAACACTCCTCTTGGTTTCTGGGAAATTATATTCAAATTAGTCCAACATCAGCTAGCATCAGAAATAATAAGCTTTCTTATCCATTTCATCAGAAAAGCTGATTTGAATATTTTTCCTCTATACAAATTAGCTTTCCTCACAAAAAAGGCTAAAAAGGATCCTACCTTTTCCGTTTCCCATTTCTTTCATGAGGTTGGAAACTGGACGTCCAGACAGCTCTTCTGAGTGAGAGACAATTGCATTCTTCACAGCCTTGTATCCATGGAGCACTATGACAGGTGTTTCACCAATCCAGACAGTGTATATATTTCCATAAAGTTTGGACATCTGTGAAAAAGTAGTACTAATAAAGCCCAAAAAGTCCTTACATTAATATGCATCACACTAATATGAAACCACAGGTATAAAAGAATTAAAAAAAATAAAATAAACCACAGGTCAACTATAAAGTGAGTGGTGCCCTTGAACACAAAGGTGTTTATAGGTTAACCCTTTGTTGGCCACATACTGTATAATAAAATGACTTTAAATATGATGTAAATGTATAATAGACAGTACCTTACTGAGTGTTTCTGGATGCATATTGAAGCACAGGGTCCAAAGATTTCCAATTATTGGAAATGGAAATGGTCCAGGAGGCAGACTTCTTGCCTTCCATATTATTTTGAAGTACTTGCGAAAAAAGAGGATGAGCAAAAATAATAGCAGGAGCTGTTGAATAAACCACATAGTCTATTGTCAGAGAGCTCACACCAGGGATCTGACACGCTTTTGCTCTGGCCAGTTTCTCCTCAAGCTTGTTGGACTTTTTATACTGGCAAGTTGATTTTCCCATTATTAATGATTAACATACTGTAGTTTTATATTGCAAGATTTTTAGACTAGCATGAACTGTGTTTTATCTATAAAGTCTATAGCACAGGTATTGACCATGTTACAGATGCAAATAAAACTTCTTCACAACATTTACTTGGTAAAAGTAGTTTTGGATTCAACATCTAAGCCTAGAGCTTGGCAGATACTGACCTTTAAAAGTAGCCACATTTATAAATCTTTTCTTTTAACTTGCACACTTGCCTTATAGTTGCCTTATATATTGCCTTATAATATGTATTTAATAGCATATTTCTTGTGCTGCTTGGACAGTTGTGTCAGGCCAGTTCTTGTATACGACCATTCCCAAAAATACATATCATATGTAATTGGAAATGGCAAGAGTATGAACTTTCCCATGCCCTCACTTTCCCTGTACTTAGCTGATGGATTTGGAGGATAATGGTAGTGTTTCCAATCATAATTACATATGATTGAAATCTTTTAATGTGAATGCAAGAGAGACCCACCAGGAGAGATTTTATAGAGGTTTTCTGGGAGTAGAATATTGATGCCCTATCCTCAGGATAAGTCTTCAATATCTGATTGGTGGGAGTCTGATCAGCTGTTTGAAGAGGCTCCAGTGACACTGCAGCCTCTTCCTTGGTCAGTGACACACCTGTGTGCAGCTCAAGCCCATTCAACTGAATGGGCCTGGGCTCCAATATCACGCATAGCCAATAAACAATGTATATACAGCACTGTGTTTGGTCTTCTGTTAGGAGACCTTGACACTCTGGTCTTCAAACAGCTGATCAGTGGCAGTGCTGAGTGTCGGGCCCCCGACCTGCGTTATTAAACATGCATTTCTGGGTTTCTGCAGTGGCTCAGGAGGTGCCGATGGAGGACGGGAGTGGCAGTGGCTCTGGCAGTGGTAGTTGTACTCACAAATCACAGTCGCAATCCTGACACTGGCACTCCATAGGGCCGTGCAGTGACAGGAGGGCATACTCTTTCTTCCCTGTTATTGGGGTGCCCTTAGCGGTTAGGTGTTGCTCTGGGTGCAAGGCAGGAGGGCAGGTGCCTGGCAAATGGTGGAATAAGTAATCAAGCCAGTTGGTATAAATAAATACACTACTCACAAAAAGGCATATTTGGCTTGTGGGTGAAATTTCAGGATTAAAATGCACTCTAACCTTTACAGGTGAACTTAATGTGGCCTTCTGTAAACTTTTGAATGCATGTCCAACTGTTCAATGTTTCAGTACTTTTTGCACAACTTGCTGTTCTCTAACACGGAGCTTAACTGCAAAATTCACAACAGGTGTTTGATCCATGAATAGCCCAATAAATGTTCTGGTTCAATTAGAATTGGTATTTAAACAGTCCTCCTTATCATGCTGTTCACATTTCGACATCATGAGACCAAGACGACACCTAACAGTTGATCAACAGTACCTTGCCGCTTCAAGGCTTCAAGCAGGATGTTCTCAGCCAGAAGTGGTCACTGAGCTTAGAGTGTCACAGAATGTCAACAGCAGGTTGCAAAAGAGATACAGAGAGACAGGAAGAGTCACAGAAAGGCATGGAAGTGGACGTCCTTTGGCCACATCCCACACTGTTGACCGCTTCATTGTGAACAATGCCCTGTGGAACCGAATTATGAATGTCACACAACTCCAGACACAAATCACAGTGTGTGTGATTTGATTTAAGAGAGGACCTTATTATAGTGCGCCCCAGTGTTCTGGTGGCGCACTGTGCCCCATTCTTGGTATTGGTGTACAACTCCAGACACATTTAAGAGAGGTGAGAGGCACCCAAGTGTCACATCAGACCATTCAAAACCGTTTACATCAGTGTAGTCTGCGTGATAGACAACCTGCAAGGGTACCTGACCACACCACCAGGCACAGGCATCATCGTCTTGCATGGGCCAGGGAGCATCTAAGCTGTACGAGGGACCAGTGGGCCTCAGTGCTGCTCACTGATAAAAGTTGATTCACGCTGAGCAGAAATAATGGCTTCCAACAATGTTGGAGACGTCAAGAAGAGCGCTATGAATCAGCCACTGTTGTCACCAGACTAGCCTTTGGTGGTGGTGGGGTTACAGTGTGGACAGGTATGCCTAGTCAATACAGAACTGCCCTACACTTTGTGAATGGTACAGTGACAAGCCCATACTACCTGAATAACATCATTAATCCAGTCATTGTGTCTCTGAATGAACAACACAGGCCTAATTTCATCTTCTTGCACGACAATGCGCCAGCTCATCAAGGTTGCATCATTAGGGAATGGCTGCTGGAGACCGGGGTACCTCAAATGGAGTGGCCTGCACTTTCTCCAGACCTGAATCCCGTTTAAAACCTATGGGATCAGCTGAGTCTTGTAACTCTGTACCCCAGAACCTCTATGACCTGAGGGCCTCCCTTCAAGAAGAGTGGGATGCCATGCCTCAGCAGACAATAAGTCAACTTGTGAACAGCATGAGACATTGTTGACAAGCTGTAATTGATGCTCAATGCCAGATAACAAATTATTGAGACATTGACTTTTTTTGAGTGGGTAAATCAATCACTGTTGCTGGCTTTTGTTTCAATCAATTGTTTGAGACGATGAAATCACCATTGCATGCTTCTACTTAAATGCCCTCCTTTCATGATAGAATATCACTGAAGCGTGAACTTTGATTTCCATAAATTTCACCCGAAAGCCAAATATTCCTAACTTTTTGTGAGTAGTGTATGTCTTTGCTAAAGTGCAGGAGTAACAAGGCACAGTTCCAAGTAGATCACAAGTGCAATTCCTCCCCAATAGCAACATATGGACAGCAGCAAAAATGGAAGTTGTAGTACTCCTTCCTTCTCTGTCTCTCTAAAGTCTCTCAACAGAACCATAGATGGCAATGAGGTTCTTGTTAACTGTTTCTGCAATTCCCTGGCTGAAGGGTGCAGATTTTAGATATGATCAGTCAAACCTTCTCAAAGCTTGGAAGGGTGCATTAGCAATGTTTCCTTTCACAGAAGCAAAGTCTCTATCAGCCATAAATGTGCACAGTATCTTGCTGGCTGACTCTAATGCACACCCTTGTAGATTCTGGACCTTCTGATTTCCTTCTCTCTTAAGCACTTTAATGGTAAAATTGCTTCTTTGGCTGTAGAAGTCCCTGAGATAAAGGTTCTCGGAGCTCAACCCTAGGTCTGAGGAGCTTGCACATGTAGGTTCTCACTGTTCCTCAGGCAGAACTAGACTGACAAACTAATCAGGGCAGACACGGGTCCTTTTCATGGCAACCTAAGAGGATGAGCGAAGGTGGTTAACCCTAAACTTACCATTCAATGCTTAGGTATACAAAGACAACAAATCAGAACACTTTTTAACAATATAACATAATAGCAATTACCCTTTTGCAGTAACCCTGTTCCAGGGCACTGCATATCCAGCAAATCCCCTGGCCACTTCGATTGCCAGATCTTTTCCCCATAGAGAACGATTGGGAATGAATGGGGAACCAGCAGCCAAATACCACTGTGGCTGAAATACAGGTCTAAGTGGAAAGACCTTCGAATGACATACTACAGGAGGATATCCAGCATCTGTATGACAGTTGCCAGGCCAGTATTGCAGCAAGGAGAGATTCCACCCTATATTAAAGAGGTTTTCCGGGAGTTAACTACTGATGACCTGTTTCAGCGCCGTACATTGTACAGTGGATGTGCTTGGTATTGTGCTCAGCCCCATTCACTTGAATGGGGCTGAGCTTCTCTTAGGCCACGTGACCGATGAACGTGAAGTCACTGGCCTTCTCAAACAGCTGATCATCAGGGGTCTTGGGTGTCGGACCCCCACCGATCAGATACTGATGACCTATCCTGAGGATAGGTCATCAGTAGTTTACTCCCGGAAAACCCCTTTAATGTGACCCTGCCTCATCATATACCCAGTTGCAGAACCCAAAATAAAGGGTGCACCACCTTGGTTGTGCGATTATTGACCAAGCATCAAAAGCAGTTTTCCAGTAGTGTACATACCATTTCCAATCTATAAAACTAGATGACTCATCAGATATCAACAAGTGTAAAGTGAGTGGTACAGTCAAAAGGACAAATTGCAGATTATGAGAAGAACATTCCATTGAATTGAATAATGTGTCCTTTAGCCCAGGGCCTTATGGTTTACCACTTCTCTATTATAAGAAATTCAAGGAGGTCCTCCTGCCTCGCTTTACTGAGGTGTAATCTCCTACTGCAGGAAGAGGCCCTTCCTCGACTGACCCAGAAATCATACGTTACCCTCATACACAAAGAGGGTAAAGATCCACATGCTTGTTGTAGCTACTGGCTTATTTTTAGTACTGAATAGAGATGAGCGAGCACTAAAATGCTCGGGTGCTCGTTATTCGAGACAAACTTTTCCCGATGCTCGGGTGCTCGTTTCGAGTAACGAACCCCATTGAAGTCAATGGGAGACTCGAGCATTTTTGCAGGGGACCAAGGCTCTGCCTAGGGAAGGCTGGGTGAAAACCTGGAAACCTCAGAAAATGATGGAAACACCATGGAAATGGACAGGAAACAGCAGGGGCAGCATGCATGGATGCCTCTGAGGCTGCCTAATCCCACCATTACCCCAAATTCTCCTGCAACAACCTGGTGGTTACCCTCATGGCAATTGTGCTCACCCAGACCAAGAAAGGCGAGGCATATGCCCATCACATGTTAGGGAAGCACCCAACTAGGTGCAACGAAGGTCCATCACCCATGCCCATGCTGGCACTGCTCTCCTATCCCCAGCCACACGATGCAGGCATAAGCCTGAAACAGCATGGCGGTGACACCAACAAGTGACCAAGTTAGATGAGGTAGCAGGTGAGCCACCCAAAAATTTAGCCTGACGCAGCATGCCGGTGACAACAGAGTGACCGAGTGACACTGCGGGAGCAGGCGAACCACATAAACATTTTTCGTGGCCCTGTATGGCGGCGGTGACAACAGAGTGACTGAGTTAGTATGCGGTAGCTGGTGAAGCACCCAAACATTTAGCCTGACACAGTATGGCGGTTACACCACCAATGACTTTGTCCAACTGAGAATGCAGTGAAATGGCTTTTGTTGAGCCTCCAAAAAATTTTTTCTTTTCGGAGTACATAAAGTCGACCCTCAGCAAAAAAAATTTTTTCTAAATGTCGGTACTTGCGCCTCCTGAAAAATTGTTTTGGACTGTCTGTTTGACGCTCCTGAAACATTGTTTTACACTGTCTGTAGTTGACACTGCGGAAAAATTGTTTGGAGAGAGGGCCTGTAGGTGGCCCTCCGGAAAAATTGTTTAGAGAGAGGGCCTGTAGGTGGACCTCCGGAAAAATTGTTTGGAGAGAGGGCCTGTAGGGGCCCTCCGGAAAAATTGTTTAGAGAGAGGGCCTGTAGGTGGACCTCCGGAAAAATTGTTTGGAGAGAGGGCCTGTAGGTGGACCTCCGGAAAAATTGTGGTAAAAGAGTGCCAGTTGGACCTCTAAAAAATTGCGTTTTTTGGGTCAGCGTTAGGCGACAAGGAGGAGTAGGAGGAGTAGAGAAGAGGAATCGGATACATAAGTAATGTTAATCTTTAGCTGCTTTCCCCCAGAGGAGATTTGAATTCCGGTAAATCCAGGCTTTGTTCATTTTAATAAGCGTCAGCCTGTCAGCGCTGTCAGTTGACAGGCGTGTACACTTATCGGTGATGACGCCACCAGCTGCACTGAATACCCGCTCTGACAGCATGCTAGTGGCAGGGCAGGCCAGCACCTCCAAGGCGTACAGCGCCAGTTCAGGCCAAGTGTCCAGCTTTGAAACCCAGTAGTTGTATGGAGCAGAGTGATCGGTCCGGACGTTGGTATGGTCAGCTAGGTACTCCCTCACCATCTTTCTGTAAAGCTCACCCCTACTCTGCCGAGACTGGGGACAGGTGACTTGCTGGGGTGACATAAAACTGGCAAAGGCCTTGGAGAGCGTTCCCCTGCCAGTGCTGGACAAGCTGCCTGCTCGCCTCCTCTCCCCCGCTACTTGGCCCACAGAACCACGCCCTCTGCCGCTAGCGGCGTCAGATGGGAAGGATTGTTTCAGCTTGTGCACCAGGGCCTGTTGATATTGATTCACTCTCATACTCCTTTCCTCTACAGGGATGAGAGTGGAAAGGTTCTGCTTGTACCGTGGGTCCAGGAGAGTGAACACCCAGTAAACAGTGTTTGAAAAAATGCTTCTAACGCGAGGGTCACGGGACAGGCAGCCTAACATGAAATCTGTCATGTGCGCCAACACGCAAAAGTCCCAACACGCAAAAATTCCCTCTCCTCACCCTCTCCTCATTGGTACCCTCTTCTGTCTCGCCGACATTCTCCTCCTCCGATACGCGCTGAGAAACAGACCGGAGGGTGCTCTGGCTATCAAGCGACTTATCTTCCTCCACCATCTCTTGTGACAAGCGCAAAGCTTCCGACTTCATGCTGAGCAGTGAGTTTTTCAACAGGCAAAGCAGCGGGATGGTGAGGCTGATAATGGCAGCATTCGCCGCTGACCATCTGTGTTGACACCTCAAAGTTGGTCAACACCTGGCAGATATCAGACATCCACGTCCACTCCTCATTGTAGACTTGAGGAATCTGACTGACCTGACTACCAGTTCTGGTGGAAGTTGACATCTGGCAGTCTACAATCGCTCTGCGCTGCTGGTAAACTCTGGATAACATGTTTAATGTCGAATTCCATCTTGTGGGCACGTCGCACAACAGTCGGTGAGCGGTCAGTTGTGGGCGGCACTGCGCTGCCCTGAGAGTGGCAGCATCTGTGGTCAACTTGCGGAAATGCGCACAGATTCGGCGCACCTTGGTGAGCAAATCAGACAGATTGGGGTATGTCTTGAGGAACCGCTGAACTATGAGATTGAACACGTGGGCCAGGCATGGCACATGTGTGAGTCTGCCGAGTTGCAGAGCCGCCACCAGGTTACGCCCGTTGTCACACACAACCATGCCTGGCTTGAGGTTCAGCGGTGCCAGCCACAGATCGGTCTGCGCCGTGATGCCCTGTTACAGCTCTTGGGCGGTGTGCCTTTTGTCACCTAAGCTCAACAGTTTGAGCACCGCCTGCTGGCGCTTACCCATGGCACTGCTGCTGCGCCTAGAGCTACCGACTGAAGGCGCCGTGCCCACGGATGGTAATTCGGAGGAGGAGGAGGGGTCGGAGGAGGAGGCATAGTACGTCTGAGAGACCGTGACCGAGGTAGGCCCCGCAATCCTTGGTGTGGGCAGTACATGAGCGGCCCCAGGGTCAGACTCGGTCCCAGCCTCCACCAAATTAACCCAATGTGCCATCAGTGATATATAGTGTCCCTGCCCGGCAGCACTTGTCCACGTGTCCATGGTTAGGTGGACCTTCTCAGAAACAGCGTTGGTCAGGGCACGGATGATGTTCTGTGACACATGCTGGTGTAGGGATGGGACGGCACATCGGGAAAAATAGTGGCGGCTGGGGACCGAATACCGAGGGGCAGCCACCGCCATGAGGTTGCGAAAGGCCTCGGTCTCTACCAGCCTATAGGGCAGCATCTCCAGGCTCAGCAATTTGGAGATGTGGACGTTGAGGGCTTGGGCATGTGGGTGGAACTGTATTTCCTCTTGCGCTCCAGCATCTGCTGTAAAGACAGCTGAACGCTGCGCAGGGACACATTGGTGGACGATGTGGAGGATCGTGGAGGCGAAGGCGTGGTTTTCCGGCGGGAGGCGCTCGTGCCGGGGTCCTGGGCAGGGGGTTGACTAGCAGAGGCAGCGAGTGACACAGGGGAAGGAGCAGTGGTGGGACCCACAGGAGGTGAACGGCCTTGGTTCCATTGAGTGGGGTGTTTAGCACTCATATGCCATGCTGGTGGTGGTTAGGCTAGTAGTGGTGGCACC
Organism: Rhinella marina; assembly: GCA_900303285.1. Taxonomy (NCBI): domain Eukaryota; kingdom Metazoa; phylum Chordata; class Amphibia; order Anura; family Bufonidae; genus Rhinella; species Rhinella marina. The sequence goes on along the minus strand of ONZH01018659.1, from coordinate 13,766 downwards.
CCTGCTGATCCTGGTGTGGCACAGGTTGCACACCACAGTCCGTCGGTCATCCTCAATTTCTTTAAAGAACCTCCAGACTTGCGAACATCTAGGCCTCGCCACGGGAGCTTCACTACGTGAAACAGTTGCTGCTGATGCACCAGCTCTGGCCCTGCTTCTCCCTCTGGCCACACCACTGCCTCTTCCAACCTATTCTGGTGCAGCACTCGCCTCCGCCTCAGAAGCACTGTCTTCACTCGACTTATCAACCCAGCTTGGGTCAGTCACCTCGTCATCCTCCGATTCCTCAGTCTGCTCCCCCCTCGGACTTCCTGCCCTGACAACTACTTCACCACTTTCTGACAACCATGTCTCCTCATCGTCCGACACCTCTTTACACACTTCTTCCACTAAGTCAACAATGTCATCATCATCACCCACAGACTGCGACAGTTGGAAAACTTGGGCATCGGGAAAGAGGTCAGCAGCAACCTGAGAAGTGGTTTGTGACTCTGGGAAGGGTCCAGAAAACAGTTCCTCAGAGTATGCCGGAACGCATTCCAAATTTTCCTGGGAGGGGGCAGACTGGGGGGAAGGAGATTGAGGTGGAGGAGCCAGAGGAGTGCTCCCTTGGGTAACGTGGGTGGACTGCATGGAAGTCTGACTGGTGGACAAATTACTTGAAGCATTGTCCGCAATCCACGACATCAGCTGTTCGCACTGTTGTGGTTTCAACAGTCCTCTACCACGTGTCCCTGTAAGTTGAGACATGAAGCTAGGGAGTGTAGCTCTGCGGCGTTCCCCTGCTCCCTCATCAGCAGGTACTGTCTCACCCTGCCCAGGACCACGGCCCTGCAGTAATTGAATGCCCACGCCCACGCCCTCATCCTCGACCCTTAGCCCTGGGGTTCCAAAAAAATGGGCCCGCTGTACTGAAACCCACAAACTTGTTCAATCTGAACAAGTTAATATATAGGTGGATAAGTTAGAGCAAAATTACGTATTTTATTACGTACCGTGCAGTATGGAGCAATTACACTGAATTACACTATTAGATTAGGCAGACTTGGTCTGCTTAATTGCAACCCAGACAAATGTCGCACTCAGATTTTTCTAATGTAGCTGTATCAGTGAGAGCAAAAGACCTTTTTTTAATTACGTGACGTACAGATTTGGTCACCTGGACAGAAAATACGGATTGTGCTTTGTATATAGGTGGATAAGTTAAAGCAAAATTACGTATGTTATTATGTACCGTGCATTATGATGCAATTACACTGAAACTATTAGATTAGGCAGACTTGGTCTGCTTAAGTGCAACCCAGACAAATGTTGCACAGAGATTTTTGTAATGTAGCTGTATCAGTGAGAGCAAAAGACCTTTTTTAATTACATGACGTACAGTATAGGTCACCTGGACAGAAAATACGGATTGTGGTTTGTGGTGAATGGACAGCTGAACTGTGACACACAGAATGGTTCCACACTGCTGTATGAAATGGATTTGTATCACTGAGATAAAACAATAAAAAAAAAAATTGTTATATATGGCGATAGCTGCACTACTAGTGCCAGCCAGCCCAGCCAGGAGACAAAAAAAAGTGTCTTGTAGCCCTTAGAAGGGCTGTTGGGTTCTTTTGAGATCACTCCTGCCTAACAGAGAACTAAATCCAGGCCCTAACACTCTCCCTGAAACGCAGCAGATCTGTCCGAGGCAGCGACTGAGCCGAGCACCGCGGGCAGTCACTAGTATATTCCAGGGTCACCTGATCTGGCCAGCCAACCCCTGCTATCGACATGTAAGGGCCCCACGTGATGCTGGGTGTACCGCAGAGTCTCCTGGCTTGTTATTGGCTGAGTTTATAGGCGCCAAAAATTAAAAATGCGGGAGATGCCATTTCCTCAAGCATGGCGAGATGCTCGTCCGAGCATCGAGCACTTACGAGTACCCTAATGCTCGAACGAGCACCAAGCTCGGACGAGCATGCTCGCTCATCTCTAGTACTGAACATAGACTTCATGATCTGGGCAAAAATCCTAGCAGTCTGATTGGGCTTGGTTTTTACCCTCCCTTGTAGGGTGTGAACAATCTGGGTTTGTGAGGGGTAGAAAAGGACAAAGACAATTCACATTGTATATTTCATTCTATCCATATGGCACACAACAGGAAGATCCTGCTTGTCCTTCTAGGTATCAATGCCGAGATCACCAAAGGGACAAGGCAGGGGTGCCCCCTCTCCCCGTCTCTGTTTATTTTGGTAGCAGAAACCCTCATTCAGGCACACTGTTGAGATTGCTGGAATCCAGTATGGTAGTAGAGAATTGAAGTGCACTGCATTTATGGATGATTTGAAGTTTCTAGTTACCAATACAGAGACGGGACTGGGGGTCTTGGAGGATAAGCTTCAGGAATTTGATACACTATCAGACGTTAAAGTAAACCCTACCAAGTCAGAATTGTTGAACATCACATTATCTGAGGAACAAGTCAATCACTTGAAATCCTCCTCGCCTTTTCCTTGGTTGAAGAGGCCCGTGAAGTACCTAGGAATACAGATCTCAAGATCATTAGAGGACTTCTATACGGCTAATTATGTCCCCATGCTAGACTCCATAAAGCGACTCCTACAAACATATGAGTTTCTCTCTTGAATGGGTTGAAAAAAATGTACTGAAAGCCTATATATTACCCAAAATCCTCTATACTATTCAGATAATCCCGATATACCTACTCTCTAGGTTGTTCTCCGATATCAAAAGGTTGTTCTCTTGTTCTCTTGGTTGTTCTAGAGCTTGTAGAACCAAGGAGACAACCTGATGTTGCTGCAGTATTTGCACATAATGTGGGCCCTCTGTTCCAAAGGTATCTCTGGCTCCCAGATATATACATATATACACGACAGAGGACTCGGTCCCTTACTTAGGGGTCTGTGTGCAACATGGTTGACCCTTCATAAGAAACTGGCCCCGTCTCCCTCCCCTTTGATGCTAGTTAGCCTACTTCCAGACTCTATACAGGTCTCAGCATGGGCTTACCCTGGTGTGTGGGCTTCTTTCTCCCCCCTTTAAGGTGGGTGCTTAAAGGGGGCCTAAAGGTCCCTCTGCCACGTATCAAAACACCAGTAATAGTAGTTATTAAGCCCTGTTACAGATTTTGCATTGGGACCCAGGTAGCAGGGATGCCATCCACTTCATCCGAATGTCCTAACAGTGTACAAAGGAGCTTCATATTATATAACCTGTTCTTGAGAAAAACAATGGCAGCTGCCATGACCATAGTTACGCCCGTACTTGGTGGTTTTGAAGCATAACTGTTGTTTATTAATGAAGGGGCAGAAGCACTCAGCTGGGTGATGTTCCCCTTTGGTTCTGATTGGTTTTGCTCGTCTCCTTAAAGACCTGAGCAACTGGTGTAAGGAGTCACGGACTTTATATGAGTCCTTACACCACTCGTTTAGCTCTCCAAAGGATTGGTTCACACAGAGTTTTTTTGGAGGCGGTTTTAAGGCAGATTTGCCTGCAGGATTTTCACCCAAAGCCAGAAGTGAATTTGAAAGCAATTGGAAATATAAAGGAAGGACTTATACTTCTCCGTCCTGCTGGGTCCACTTCTGGATTTTGCTGAAAACCCTGCAGTAAAATCTGCCTCAAAACCTCCTCCAAAAAATCTGTGTGAGCCTACCCAAAGAGAACCAAGAAAGCCCCTTTAGGACTGAAGAGGTACCGTATTTTTGGCTTTATAAGACGCACTTTTCCCCCCCCAAAAGTAGGGGGAAAATTGCCCTGCGTCTTATAAAGCGAATACAAGTGAGCGCTTCCATTATGGAAGTGCTCACTTGTATGTATTAGGTGCCGGGACCCCCATCAGACCTCAGATCAGCCCACCGAGGCCCCATAAAGATAAAATAAAAAACTCTCTCACCTCTCCTGCGCTGCGGCTCCTCCCCAGGTACGGCGCTCCTCTGTCTTTTCCTCCGGGCGCTACACTGTCCTGACTGCGTGCAGCGTCAGGTCATAGTGCGCGCAGAGGAGGAAAAGACAGAGAAGTGCCGGACCCGGGGAGGTGCCGCGGCGCAGGAGAGGTGAGAGTTTTTTATTTTATCTTTATGGGGCTGGGTGGGCTGATCTGAGGTCTGATGGGGTAGAGGGGGCTGATCTGAGGTCTGATGGGGCAGAGTGGGCTGATATGGGAGCATAGTGGGCTGACCTGAGGTCTGATGGGGGCACAGTGGGCTTATATGGCGGCATAGTGTGCTGACCTGAGGTCTGATGGGGGCACAGTGGGCTGATATGGGGGCATAATGAGCTGATCTGAGGTCTGATGGGGGCAAAGTGGGCTGATCTGAGGTCTGATGGGGGCACAGTGGGCTGATATGGTGGCATAGTGGGCTGATCTGAGGTCTGATGGGGGCACAGTGGACTGATATGAGGTCTAACTGGGGCAGAGTGGGCTGATATGGGGGCACAGTGGGCTGATATGGGGGATGATGGGCTGATCTGAGGTCTGATGGGGCACAGTAGGCTGATATGGGGGCTGATGGGCTGATCTGAGGTCTGATGGGGGTCTGACATGGAGGGCTGATATGGGGGTCTGATGTGATGTCCTGAAATTTATGGGGAGTCTGATATGAGGTGTGATGAAAATTTTTTTTCTTATTTTTCTACTCTAAAATCTGGGTGCGTCTTATCATCCGGTGCGTCTTATAAAGCGAAAATACGGTACAACGCTCCTCCTAGTACTTCTGCTCCTTCATGTTATTTATAGGGATGGGGGGCTTCTGACCCCCATGAAAACTTCTGACATGTCGCTATAGCAAAAGTTTAATGAAGCAATAGGAAAATTTCAAAACCTTTTCAAACAATTGAATAGTCTTGTCAAACAAGTTTATTAAGATTTTAACATTATTTTTGTCCAAATTGACCTTCAAACAAAACAATACTGGAATTGTTAAAAGGTAATAATTTTAAAAATTAATAACGACAACAAACAATTGAAAGTCATTCAATATTGCAACAATGCACAAGATGAAAAAAAACTCAGCTAAACTTTCAGGAAATGTCATGAACTGGAGTGTTTTTTTCACTACACCTATATTTGTGTTACACCTTGTCCATATCACTCTGTTAATAAATGTGGTTGTATCTATTCATGTGCATACCTGGCCCAGTTTCCTAACCCTAGTTGAACTTTTAACTCTCTAAAAAGCACATACACAATTATAAACTCAGCTAACCTTAGCTTAGCACTGTGCACATCACTGAACACAGCTAACCCCTGCCTTTAATTACCTGCTTTTTACAAATCATGACTTCTTTATATCATTTCATCTTATGAAAAGACTACATCCGTATGCAAAAGTCATGGGCCCAGATTTACTAATCCTGTAGATGGCGTCAGTTTAGACTGGTTGTCTAGACTACGCCAGATTTATCAAGGGGCTCAGGCTGGATGGTAAATGGGGTGCAGGGATAGACACTTTTCTCATTTTGAGACAGATTTTAACACCAGAAGTTCACAAAAAATTCCAGTGAAGCTCTGCCCACTTTATGCTAAACCATGCCCCTTTTCAAGTATGTTGGAAAAAAGTGTATAAACCCTAGATTTGACAAATTGCACCAATTTGTGCCATTTTGCGCCACTTTTTAGATAGATTTTTGGCACAGAAACATTGATAAATCTACGCCATGGCCCTTTAAGGTTGTTATCTTAAAGGGGTTGGCCACTTTGTTAGCACTTATTAAAACTGTAAAGAAAGCAGGCAGACAATAAACTTCCTCATATATCTTCTGCAGCAGATCTGCCTGGTTCCTTTGCTATTGGCAGCCACGCCCCCTCTGTGCTTCTCTCATAGCTCCCTGCCTCGTCCATGCCAGCAGGTGCTCTAGTCCATGGAAGGAGTGTGCTGCTCCTGGGTCCTAAAGGCACCCTGCTTGTGTCAGAGAAGTTTCCTTCTGCTGTGACTTCAGTCCTGACTATACAGGGCTGAAGGGGCTTAGCAGAGAAACTTCATAGAAGCTGAAATCAAGAAACTTTGCAAGAGGAAGAGAGAATGAGGAGAATCTGTGATGTAACTCACTGACTGCAGTGATGTAGCAGAGCCAGAAAGGTGCTGTGGACAACAAAGTGTGAGCAATCCTAGTGTCTGTCCTGTCTATGACCACTCTGCAATGTGATCTTATCACAGACATGTTTATTCCAGCCAGACCAACAGGTCAGGAGCTTTAACCCCTTCTGAGCTGTCAGTATGGCTGAGGTCAGTGATATCAGCAGCAGTCACTGATGTCATCTGTAAATATGTGCCCTCTCCTTCCTGCACACTGTATATAGTGATATATGATGCCCCCAATACAGTGATGTGATCACCACTTTATACTGTATATAGTGATGTGTGACCCCCTGTATACAGTAATAGTTGACACCACCACCATACACTGTATATACTGATGTGTGACCCCCCCACCACTGCATGCAGAGATCTGTGAACCCCTGTACAGTGACCCCTTTATACTGTATATACAGATGTGTGACCCCCTGTACATTATATATGATGTGTGACCCCCTGTACATTATATATAATGATGTGTGACCCCCTGTACATTATATATAATGATGTGTGACCCCGTGTACATTATATATAATGATGTGTGACCCCCTGTACATTATATATAGTGATGTGTGACCCCCTGTACTTTACATATAGTGACTTGTGACCCCCCCTGTACATTATATATAGTGATGTGTGAACTCCTGTACATTATATATAGTGATGTGTGACCCCCCTGTACTTTATATATAGTGACTTGTGACCCCCTGTACATTATATATAGTGATGTGTGACCCCCTGTACTTTATATATAGTGACATGTGACCCCCTGTACGTTATATATAGCTATTTGACTACACTCATTTTCCCTTTTTTCCCAGATGAAGGGTAGTCATATATTCATAGATGATTGATGGGCTGTCAGCTGGGAGCAGGTCGTATGATGATAGACAGGAGGCTCCTCTGTATGTCAGCAGATCGATTTGTGCAGTCCGTGCACCTAAACAGAAATCTATGACAGCTCAGAGCTGCCATAGATTTCTGGCTTCATTTGAGTCAGAAAACTGGTGAAAATGAACATAAATTTGTTGGGGTGACTGGTCACGCCCTGTCTCTCCCATTGTCACGCCCTTTAAAAAAAAAAAAAAAAAGCGCAGTTAAAAATTTGCAAACACATAGAGGGAGATTTATTAAAACTGCTGTAAAGGAAAACTGGCTTAGTTGCCCATAGCAACCAATCAGATTCCACCTCATTTCCCAAAGGTGCTTTGAAAAATGAAAGGTGGAATCTGATTGGTTGCTATGGGCAACCAAGGCAGTTTTCCTTTACACCAGTTTTGATAAATCTGTCCCATAGTTTGCAACTTTTTAACACCACTTTTTAGGAACAAGGGAAATGATAACCTTCCCCCCTCATTCTGTTTTTGGCTTACATCCAGTGGCACAACTAGAAATGACTGGGCCCCACAGCAAATTTATGAAAAGGGTAAACCCCCCCCCCCCTCCTTTACTGTTGGGACTGGGGCGTTCTTTATTATATATATTTATATTGCTATGTCTGTACAACAGTTATTCACTGATAACTGGGTTATTGATATTATCTAATGGGCTCTTGTCTCTATGGGAACACAGGTGGGCGGGGAGGTCATGTGACTGCTCCTCTAGACATGCTTGCTGCAGTGCATGCTGGGATTTTTACTTTCAATTTGCAGCTGCTCCTCCCACACAGCCTGTCTGAGGGAGCTCCTCCAGGGATGTGTGTCATGGTGAACAGGTTAGATAAATGACGTACAGCCAGTACATGTCACCTGAGAAATACTTCATAGTGTTGGCTATTGTCTGGGGGAATTTTGGATTTTTGATACTTAGGGTGGCCAACCCCTTTAATGATAAAACAGGCACAATGCCTTGTAGTGTTTGCTCTGTTCAATGTAATGATAGCTTTCACTTAGTAATTCTATTTTGAAGAAAAAGTACTTTCAATCCATATGCAAATGAGCAGTCAGTGGCATAACTAAAATGACTGGGCCCCACAGCAAATTTTTCGCAACCCCTTCCTCCCATGCAACCCCCACTCCTATGGCTTGTCAAGATCGCTCTTTCAGACGAGGTCTGGAAGCCCTTCATCCATTTCGTACAGTATCTCTGCATACAATCTCATTTTATAATACTGTTGAGGGGGCCCTGACAGCAAAATGTTTTGGGGCCCTTCTGAATTTGGGCCCCAAAGCAGCCGTTTCCACCTGCTTCCCCTATAGCAACGTCCCTGTGAGCAGTTAAGTGTTCCAACGTTGGGCCAAGCCACTTTGTGTACCAGGAGCATAACTAAAATCCTGTGGGCCCCAGGACAAAGTCTACACCGGAGTCCCCGTCCTTGGGTTTCCCGAATACCACGACCACCTGCATGTTGTTCACATGTGCAAGACCTTGTGGCATTGCTATGATCTATAAAGATATTTTCTATATATGATAACACACCTTTAAATAATACAGCCATATATTTAACAAATAATACAATTATACAAGTAACAAAACACTAGCCAAATAATACAGCTAGACCATAAACACAAACTACCATTACATAGTAACTGAATACCTCCATACTGACTCTCAATAGAAACCACTGTACCATGACTAAAATTACCACCATACAGTGACCGTATAGTGGTAGAAACCAATTCTACACAGACGTTCTGCAGGCTATAAGGGAACACAATACAGTTATATTCAGTGCTTTACAGGTAACATTCTTACAAATTGGAATAGTTTACTTTTCCTTTTCTTAAAGAGATTTTCCTGTTACATAAAAAATAAATAACACAAGCATTCAACCCTACTACATTATACAAGTCAGATGATGAAGTTCTGAGTACATTTTGACTCCTCCAGCATAATTGTGATCTGTGACCTATACCCTGTGTTTACATCCAAGCGCAAGACTCATGGGAAGTATAACATCAGGTCTCTGCCTTTTCTTCCCCTCCCAGCTTGTAAGTCACAGATCCAAGCAGTCTTGAAGCCCTCCTGGAAAAAAACCATGCCCTATGACACAGCATCATCGCTGACGTCACATCTACAGGGCAGGGTCCGGGAGAATGAGAAGAATACCACCATGAGAGACAAGGTCACTGATTATGTTGTTTCTACAGGGAAGAACCTTACAAGTTTTCAGCCCACCGTGCCCCCATCAGACCTCAGATCAGCCCACTGTGCCCCCATCAGACCTAACATCAGCCCACCGTGCCCCCATCAACCTCAGATCAGCCCACTCCGCTCCGGGTCCGGCGCTCCTCTTCTTCTCTTCCTGGCGCTGCACTGTCACCTGACTGCGTGCAGCGTCAGGTCAGAGTGCGCGCACTACGTCCTGACGCTGTATGTGGTCAGGACAGTGCAGTGCGGGCCCGGAGAAGAAGAGGAGCGCCGGACCCGGAGCGGAGCCGCGGCGCAGGACAGGTAAGAGAATTTTTTAATTTAGTATCGCAAAATAGGAAATTCCGGTACCGTATCGATTCAGTATCGAATTATCGATACCCGAGGCAACCCTACAGTGGACACCTATATCAACAAGTGGAAGCTTATAGCTGTTAGCCAGAAGTGCAAGAGAGAGTTATCAACAAGATAGTATATATAACGCTACATACATACTTGTATGTACATATGAGATGAGGAAACATCTCTAATTGTGTGAACATTGTATTTGAGTAAATGAAGTTAAATGATTTGAATTGACATACTGCTGTTTGGCCACAAGGGGCCGCTGTTTCTTAACCCTTTCACGACCGGAGCTTTTTTCGGTTCTGCATTTTCGTTTTGTGCTCCCTGCCTTCAAACAGCCATAACTCTTTTATTTTTCTGTTCACATAGCTGTATGAGGGCTTGTTGTTTGCGGGACAAGTTGTACTTTCCAACGCCACCATTTAATATTGCATACGGTGTAGTGGGAAGCGGGAAAAAAATTCCAAACCGGGTGAAATTGCAAAGAAAACGCTATTCCGCTACAGTTCTACGGGTTTCTTATTTACAGCATTCGATGTGCATTAAAACTGATCCGTTACTTTCATTCTACTGGTCAGTACGAATCCGGCAATACCTAATATGTATAGTTTTTCCTGCGTTTAGATGGTGATAAAATAATTAGAAAGTTGCCCTTTTTTTTTTTTTTTTTTTCCTTGTCATATATTGACCCCTATAACTTTTTGGTATTTATGTGTACAGAGCTGTATGGGGGCTCATTTTTTGCGGGGCGGTCTGAAGTTTTTATTGATACCATTCTGGGGTGTGTATGACTTTTTGATCACTTTTTATTTAATTTTTTTTAGAAAAAAAAGGGACAAAAAACTGCGAATCGCCATTTGGACGCTTTTTTTCCGCCACACAATTCGCCGTATTGAAATTTTTTTTTTATATTTTAAAAGTACGGGCGTTTTCGGTCACGGTGATACCCATGATGTCTATATTTATTGTTATTTAGGTATTTATTTTTTACTTATACGGAAAGGGGGGTGATTTGAACTTTTATATCTTTTTTATTTTTTATATATTTTTTAACATTTTTTTTAATTTTTCTGTGATTATTTTAAAGCTCAAATATCATCTGATCTATTGTGTTTTGTTTTTTTTCTTTATGAGCAATCATGGATTTACTAGATGCAGTTAAAACCATGAATTGCTCATTTCTTATCCTGGCCTGCCATCTAGTGGCCAGAATAAGAATTGCAGTTTGAAAACTGTAATCCTCACCAGCGAGGATTACAGTTTTCATATGGTGTACAGACACCCCGATTGGCCAATCGGGGCGTCTGTACACCACCCGGAAGCGTGGGCTTCCGGGTTCAGACGCATCCTGATGCCGTGATCACGTGTGATCACGGCATCAGAAGGCCCTGGAAGTCTCCGCAGACGGAGGTAAGATGCGGCAAGTCTCTGCTGTTAGAAACAGCAGAGACTTGCCGGCCATGACGCCCGCCGCACCCGCGAGCGGGCGTCATGTCCCCGCACCGCCCGCGCGCCGTACATGTACGGCGGCGGTCGGGAAGGGGTTAATGACAGCTAACAGACTGCATTTCATATTCATGTTGCCTCTGTTCTTTACACTTTTATCAGACTGTGATGTGTCATTGTGGGCTCCTTGGCCCCCTCCCATTTCACTGCTCTGCATTTGCCCCAACTGTCACTGTCACGACCACTGCCCCGACAGCCACCACCGTGGCTACAACTGCAACTACCACCAACACAGTTATGCATGGGGTCCCCTGTCTTCTCCTGAACCTCTTCCTCATGGTATTCCAAATGCTGACTGCTCACACACAAGTCATCAACGTGGAGACTCTCTTGAGTATCTTCCTTAGCGTGAGGTGGGGTTTTGTTGCCTCTTAGGAAAAAAGAAGGCGTCTCTCTAAGGGGGCACAGTGAAGCCAGAGAGTATGCAACTGAAAGGCTTCTCTGGGACTGCAAGGACGAGAAGCAGGAGGAATGCTGTGACCCCTGGCTCCCAGACACAGTGTCAGACTCAGAGGTGACCTCCAAATCTTCCTGCTGTGACTGAGAGGAGTAAGCCACCCAGTCCACAATCTCATCCTCTTTGTCCTCAATAATAATATTGTGCCATTTAGAAGCCAGGGAGAACTGTAGCATATTACTACTACTGGCTGAATGGCTGGTTCTGCTACTGCTGCTATCCACATTTTGGCTGTAGGAGAACTTGGTCTTCCCTTTTGTTTTGTAGACATTTTAATATAAGGCCTATAAATGAAAAGTCACCAGTTTCCAATAAAAGAAAAGTCACAGGTTTGGTACATACAGATTATTAAACGGTACTAGCAAAATTGTAAGTGTGTTTTCTGTAATTTAAACACAGAGGCACTATTAAAGGGGTTGTCTCATGAAAAATATTCTACCGTTTTCAAACCAGCACCTGGAGCTGAATACTTTTATCTAATATATAAAGCTGAGTGTATGTACAGTTCCTTGCGAAAGTATTCGGCCCCCTGGAACTTTTCAACCTTTTGCCACATTTCAGGCTTCAAACAAAAAGATATAACATTTTAAATTTTTGGTGAAGAATCAACAAGTGGGTTACAACTGTGAAGTGGAACGAAATTTATTGGATCATTTAAACTTTTTTTGTAATAATAAAACTGAAAAGTTGGGCATGCAAAATTATTCGGCCCATTTACTTTCAGTTCAGAAAACTCACTCCAGAAGTTCATTGAGAATCTCTGAATGATCCAATGTTGTCCTAAATGACTGATGAAGATAAATAGAATCCACCTGTGTAATAGTCTCCGTATAAATGCACCTTCTCTGTGATAGTCTCAGGGTTCTGCATCATGAAGACCAAGGAACACACCAGGCAGGTCCGTGATACTGTTGTGGAGAAGTTTAAAGCCGGATTTGGATACCAAAGGATTTCCCAAGCTTTAAACATCCCAAGGAGCACTGTGCAAGCGATCATATTGAAATGGAAGGAGTATCAGACCACTGCAAATCTACCAAGACCCGGCTGTCCCGCTAAACTTTCATCTCAAACAAGGAGAAGACAGATTAGAGATGCAGCCAAGAGGCCCATGATCACTCTGGATGAACTGCAGAGATCTACAGCTGAGGTGAGAGAATCTGTCCATAGGACAACAATCAGTCGAACACTTCACAAATCTGGCCTTTATGGAAGAGTGGCAAGAAGAAAGCCATTTCTCAAAGATATCCATAAAAAGTCTCGTTTACAGTTTGCCACAAGCCACCTGGAAGACACACCAAACATGTGGAAGAAGGTGAAAAAGTTTGGTACAGCACCTGTAGAGTCCTGGATGCACGTTCTCCCTGGAGTCCAGTCCCAAAGGCTCCAAATTTCAGATACAATAGAAGGAATTGAAGAAGCATCCATCTTATGGTGAAAAAAAGATCCTCTTTATTCCATTACCACACCTCGGTACATGCTAAGTTTCGGCTATACCTTAGCCTTTCTCAAGCATACATATACCAGTGAATATGCAACCTTATATACCCTACTCCCTGTGACATCACTATCGCTGACCAGGAAGTGGATGGCCACAACACAAAAAGTACACATTCAGTATTTGTTATTCACAACACCATATAGGGCCCAATACAACTAGTATTAACATTTTATAAAATCTCTCAAAAGGAATCTCTAAAGACATATACATAATTATCCATACCGTTGTATATCCTCATTTACTTCCGTATCAAACACGTCCATTATCACAGATTGCGCATGTCCAGCGTCATTAGCTCCTTGGTAACGTGACGCCAGTGACCAGGAGAGCAGCACTGAACGCCTCCCCAAAGGTCACGTGACCGTGTCACCTGTTCAACGGCGTCACGTCATCAGGCGGCGCAGCACATTGAATGTATCCTCCCAGCTGAGGCGGCGCATTACGTACACACGCCCCACCGAGGAGTCACATGATAATTCACTGGTATATGTATGCTTGAGAAAGGCTAAGGTATAGCCGAAACGTAGCATGTACCGAGGTGTGGTAATGGAATAAAGAGGATCTTTTTTCCACCGTAAGATGGATGCTGTCTTCAATTCCTTCTATTGTATGTGGAAGAAGGTGCTCTGGTCAGATGAAACCAAAATCCAACTTTTTGGAAACAATGCAAAACGATATGTTTGGCGTAAAAGCAATACAGCTCATCACCCTGAACACACCATCCCCACTGTCAAACACGGTGGTGGCAGCATCATGGTTTGGGCCTGCTTTTCATCAGCAGGGACAG